>OW964570.2:31282311-31468943 GCA_943138885.2 Tholera decimalis | reverse complement strand
TAGTATTTGCGTGTTGCGCGAGGTGCAAGCACCTCGCGTTCTTGTGAAAAAAACTAAAGCATTGCCCCTCTAAATCAAGTATTTGCGTGTTGCGCGAGGTGCAAGCACCTCGCGTGCTTGTGAAAAAAAAAAGTGGGGGGGGAGATGGGGGAGTTTAGTATTTGCGTGTTGCGCGAGGTGCAAGCACCTCGCGTGCTTGTGAAAAAAACTAAAGCATTGCCCCTCTAAATCAAGTATATGCGTGTTGCGCGAGGTGCAAGCACCTCGCGTGCTTGTGAAAAAAAAAAAAAAAGGGGGGGGGGGAAATGGGGGGGGGGTTGCACAATTATTTCGACTAAAGCATTGCCCCTCTAACTGAATCTGAAAAAAAAAATGTTCCAAGTTTCTTAGATTCCGAGATCCGCCTAAAGGGGGGGAGAAGGGGGGCGGGGGGGGGACTTTGAAAAATGGTTTTTACTTTACCGAGCCTCCTCTATACGAATCCGTAAAAAAAAAAAATACGGGTCTCGTAGTTTCCGAGATACGATAGGGAGGGGGGAGAAGGGGGGGGAAAAGGGGAGGTTTGGCACTTTTCCCGTAGGTTTCAGAGTTACTTGTTTACGAATCTGTCAAAATATACCCACCTCCCCATCCACCATCTGGGAGAACAATTATGTCAGTGAGTCAGTGAGTGGTAATTTAGCTTTATATAGTATAATATTTTAATCAGGACTTACGCGGGAAAACCCTCCCAAACGAACGATTTCGCAGGCAGAAGCTAATATTAAGTAAATACAATAAAATGCATAGTTATAAATCTAAAAGTGTTATTCCATAACCATCATTTATCATACAGATCCCCGTCTGAACATCTTATCAGCCGTATCATTGCCTAGTAATCCATTAAGCCAACAATAGCTTACTATTATCATATAATCATAAAAGATTATATCCCATTAACATTGGTCTAGACAAAATAAGCAATTTCCTTTCATAAATTGGTTTACACTGAAAGTAACACCGCATATTTCTATCTGAAATTTCAGGTCAAATATTCTCTTAGCTTCATAAAATAAATAGTAACCGCTAATTAGACCTCTATTAAGCTTTTTGATTACGTAATACTAAAATGTTTATACATATAGGTATGTGAATTTAAATGTTCTGTTTAACATTTGGTCCACCATTAAATTAATTGGTATTTTAATTAACTAATATGTATTAAAATATACGACGTGTAACAGAATAAACGCAATTCCTGAAAGTAGTTGGTTCAGAATCGGCTTCTGAATCGATTTCCGTCATAAAAAATAGGTGTTAAATTTTGATGGAAAAATCTTTCATTTAACTTAAAATGGAAACACACAGTATCATGACAAATTAATAGGAAATGCGCTCGTGTGCATGTTGGCCGCTAATATTGCATGAGTGCATGCGTCTGCGTAAGGATATTGTATGACGCACCTAGGTACTACGTTTTGCGTTTAGTAAGGATAACTATTTTATAAATAAATTAATAGTTTAAAAATCACTAAAAAAAACACGCTTTTATAAATGCACGTAAAAACAAAATAAATGTTCGCGCTTTTCCTTTTTTTGTAGTCTCCGTTTTCTTTGTGTTGCTGTTTCTTTTTTAAAAAAAAAAACTACAGTTTTTGCCATATTATTCCCACGAGTAGGGAACAATTAATCGATAGGTCCCCCCAGAGGATTTGAAAGTGACATCTATAAAAAATAAATCTATGGATTACCTACGCGTTAATTCAAAAAGGTTAAGAAAACCGATAACGGATATTCTTTAGGTTTGTTATAACCTTGAAACCTAATCGTGTTCAAAGTCCATTACGTGGCCTTTCTCACAAGTGCAAACACGACTATGATACGATATTCCATCATGGAATGCCAGTGCCTATCTTCCGGCATCATCATCAGACCTTGAAACCTAATCGTGGTCAAAGTTCATCCAAAATACCTATGATATAATTTTCCATCATGAAGTTCCAGTTCATATCTTCCGGCTCCATCATCAGATCAGTTCGACAGTACCATATTATTGTATTGTCATCAGAACTACATACAGCTGCCAATTTTCATTACGCTACGACCCTTGAAAGATTGTTAAATTAGTTACCTTAGATTCCATTACATAGTTATATACAGGTCGACCTAATAAAAGCGTGTTAAAAATGCCTAGGTTTGGTTTCAATTTATTTAGTTACGGATATTGTTTTAAACTTATAGTATTACGCTTAATCTGTTACACCACATTACATTTACATTTCGGGGAGTGTGCGATGGAATTGCACAGTCTTATTCCACGAATCCCGGTCCATCATCGGACTACAAGACAAACGGCGATGCGCCATCGTTACATGGTAGACATCCTACCCATACCCACAAAACGTTTTGGGAATACTTTCATTGTGCGTACAGCTAAGGAGTTGAATTCCCTGCCGAAGTCTGTGTTTCCTGATAGTTATAACCTGGGAGTCTTTAAGTCAAAAGTGAATAGGTTACTTCTAGGCAAGCGTGCTCCATCTTCGACTACATCATCGCTTAACATCAGGTGAGAATACCTTGTGTATGTTTGACAGTCGCAAAGAGAATGTTTCACTACGTTTTAGAAAGTCGTTGCGGGTAGTGATTAGCCGGAAAATCTGATACCAGGCTTACAAAGAGATGTTGTGTTGCCCAGATACTGGTTTTTAGAGTTCAGATAGGCAGTCGATGTCGATCCATGTCAACCAGTAGTACTCATTTGTCTCTGGTTAGACTGGAAGCAGGTCCATATAACTAGTTGTTAATCAGCTAAAGAAATAATAACATTTATTTTGTTTTATCAGGTTTTATTACTAAATAACTATATCTTTTTGGTTGTTTTGTGCAACATCCAAGAACCCAATTTCCTTTATTTGTGGATAATTTAATTGACACATTTCTTAATTTAAAATTTAATAAACAGAATACAAATACAGTCCTCGCACAATATATATTTAATTCCTAATAATGTTTACATTTTGTCCGGCATTACTCGTTCCGTGTGGTCACGACAAAACCACAAATCGGTTTATTCTCTTCTATTTTCAAACGGGGGCTACGTCCCTCACAATGTAGATTGGAACAGAAGGTAAGATTATAGTAGGTTAGGCATACAACGGACCCGGGTGTCGTCATTGTGTGGACAGTAATGCTAGCGAAGGAGGAGGCCGAGCACGCGAGGGAGAAGCAGCTCTCTTCCTTACGCCCCAGCCGCCGCGGGAGACGCCCCGGGCGTCGGGGATCACGAGCCGATCTCCGGCCACCGTAGGCGCGGGCTTGCGGACGGCGAGCAGGGGTAGCTCACTATCCGGTAAGGACCAGGCCCGGGTCGGCGGCGGCCATTGCCTGCCGGGGTAGCGGGAATGTTTTAACGAGATACCGCGGCCCCGGAACTTAAGGGCAGCTGAAGGAACAGGGTGGGTTTTTAGTCAGTAGAAGTCTGACACACCCTCCCGCTTAACCCAGAGTGGGAGAAATCATTCGATGTATTTCCACTTGACAAAAAAATGGCATACAACGGACATTATACAAACAATTGATCGCAATTCTTCTTCTTCTCTTGCGTTATTAGACTCTTTGTAGAGTGGTGGTGATCGTCATGCCCATATTAGTGGCCTGCTTCACAATCCAACGCCACTTTTTGCGAACTCAACAAAAGGTAGACCTGCTTGCCGCTTGCCTGTTTTTAGAAGTTATCTAACATTTATTCATTTAAATTTAAATTATAAAAGGGTCTTATTACATAATATATGAACAATAAAAAAGAAACTTATTACCAAAAAATAAAATCGACATCCCAAAAAAACACTGCAAAGTGAAAAATTACTTTAATTTAGGAAGGCGGTGTCAAAAACGAAATATAATATAAGAAAACTAAAGACACCAACACACACAACACAGACAAGTGTTTTTCTCGCTTTTTAATGGGACGGTTTGTAATTTAACAAAAGCCTAAATTTCACCTTCTTATCACCTTTTGTAAAATATTTCTTTTCCCAATGCCGAGCTATTGTTGAGGAGTTCTCCTGGTACTTCACCATCTACTCCACATCACCATAAGATGGTGCTTTATGCTCGTCAGAATGCATATTATGCATTCTGACAAGCATAAAGTGCTCATATCCAAGTAATTGAATCGCTACCCAATGAAATACTTATTATGGAGTATTTCCAGTAGCCATCTGTGGTCTTCATCATCAGCTGTCCCACTTCACCAAATGGTGCTTTTCGAGAGCAACTGCACTAGTTACTATGAAAAATACCCAAAACGCTATAAATTTAATTTTATTTATTTATTCCATTCGGACAACATAAATCCATAACGTTAGTACAGTACGGCCGTTCTAACTTGGCGAGTGTGAAGTTAGGCTCTGCAAACTTTAGCGCTTGTGCACTCGTACAAAAATAAAGGTATTAAAAAAATAAATGCCAATAACAGTTGTTAACAGAAATAACAACTGCTAATTGCATTTATTTTTTTTAAAACCTTTATTTTTGTACGAGTGCACAAGCGTTAAAGTTCACAGAGCCTAACTTCACACTCGCCAAGTTAGAACGGCCGCATTGTAAATACCTATACACGCTTAGAACTAATGTTAGAATGAAAAACAAATAGAAGTTACCAGTACAAAAAAATAATAATAAAATAACGAAATAATTAAGAAGTTGAGTACATCTTGCATAAGGGATGAACAGGCAAGTATTTACTAGTTCATGACCCATATAAAATGTCTCAAAATAGGGTAGAAAAATTCTCCGCAACAATTTTCAGAATGCTCTTATTACTGACCCGCAACCTGGTCACGAGAGATGCCGTTTTTTGCGTAAGAGGGCCTGAAACCCATCAGTTTGGTACTACGCAAACATCTCAGACGCACTACAGTAGCGGGGCAGTCCTAACAGCATTCTAAAAATATTGTTGCACTGGACACGTAGGGCATCTAGAGATATTTTGGTGTAGCTGACCCATAGACAACCCGTGTACAGGCCCTGACAATAAGCCTTAAACAGGGTTATTTTGACCTGGTCCGCACAGCGGGAGAATCTGCGCGTCAACATATTACCTCTGACCGCTAGTGCCCTACGCTCCCTCTCAATGTCCACATTGTCCTTAAGATCGTCGGTAATTATGTGCCCGGGATATTTAAAATTATTTACTTTCTTTATGTGCAAGCCATTTAGGGTAAAACTAGGTGTATAATCTAGGCTTTTATCGACGACCTTAAAGACCATATATTCACTTTTACGTACGTTGTACACAAGTCCATGCTCAGCCGCATAACTTTCACACACCCTAAGCATTTCCGCAATAGATCCCGCAGTGGGACCCAGCAGCACCATGTCGTCTACGTAACTGATATTATTTATACTGACGCCACCCACCCGACATACTTATTATTGAAGTCTAATGTTGTCGCTTCTCAAGTGTATTTTACTATAATATAAAGCTTTTTTGTGAATGGGAGAACACTGTAGACTCTTAGATTTATTTAACAAATTTTTATTTGTAATTCCATTGTGCTGTATTAATTGGTCTATACTGTCCTCTCATACCTAATTAACCTGTATTATGGATACATTGTAAGAATAATATTTTAAAAGAGTAACTGTGGAGTTTCTTGCCAACCGGCAAGAACCCTTCTCCAGAGGAAATGACCAATTTCGAACCGTGCACTAACTACTGACATTTTGTAAGTGCCAAGTGCTCATGTAGGCCTGTTAAATAAAACATTTTGAGTTCGAGTTTGAGTTTGACATCCTACACGCATGTTGCTGTGCTCCACTATAAGGTCAATAACATACAAGTTGAAGAGCAGCGGAGATGTTAGCCCCCCTGCCTCACACAGCACTCCAACCCGTAAGAAATAGACAGCATTTTAGCCCATTTAACGTGATTAGTTTGATTCGTATACCAGTACTGCAAAAGTTTCAGGACATCCGTCAGTATATGCCTGTCTCCCAGCTTTCTCCAGAGTACGTCATATGAGACAAGATCAAAAGCCCTAGAAAGATCAAAGAAACAGGCATACACCGGCGTTTTTCGATCTATGTAGTACTGAACAGTGTTTTTAAGGGTAACGATAGCTATCTCCGTCGATAGCCCAGGTCGCTCTTGAAAAGCACCATTTGGGGAAGTGGAACTGATGATGAAGACCACATATGGCCACCGAAACTACTCAATAATAAGTATTTCGTGGATTGCGATTCGATTACTTGAATATGGTGGTATATTAAGCACTTTTTCGTCCATTGTGACGAAATATGGTGAAGTAGAGCTGATGGTGAAGTACCAGGAGAACTCCTCAATTACGGCTCTACATTGAGAAAAGCAATATTTGGTAAAAGGTGATATGTAGTTGACATTTTGGCTTTTATAACTAGATAAATTACCAACCGACCCACTAAAGCTTTTTTTAGCAATAAATAAAACCGACTTCCATATCAAAACATTACAAAGCCAAAAACTTTAATTTCGGAAGGCGGTGTCCAGAAAAAAGAAAATACAGAACTAATAACACCGACTACCGAAATTAAAGTTATTTTTGTCTTTGTAGTGTTTTGATATTATGGAAGTCGGTTTTAGTTTTTGCTAAAAAGTTTTTATAGTTAAGGGCGCACCGAGTTTCTTGCACTAATCGATTGTAGGTATTCTATGCGCTCCGTGTATGTGTGCGTGATCTGGCTAGGCTAGACAGATAAAAACACGGCGGGGATCGCGCGCCGGTCGACTGAGATTTCTGGTTTTTCGCCAACCCCTTCCCTGTATTGATTTCTTTACTTTGTTCCCCATTTCAAATACGCTACAATGAATTTTCATTCAATTTTCATCGTTATGTTACTAAATCCGTGCGTAAGCGCAAGCGACACAAGCTCCCCGTCCGATGGCCGACGCAGGACTAAAGCGGACAAGACAGCGGCGCGGCGGCTCTGGATAAAATGGGTTTTTTTTTTTTGGTTTTTTTTGTGTGTGGCATCTCGCAGGTCAACCTCTGAGGTTGTCGGCTGCTTAACCGGACTTGCCTGTGGTTGCCTTAATTAATAAATTAATTAAAGCCTCCAGCCAGGGCTTATTAAAAAACTTACAAACTAGGCGACTACACGCTAAGGGCACCCCCTGTGGGGTACGGACCTCGGCTTAGGGCGTCGCAGGGGAGGGCAGCTAGGGACAGGCTGGATCATATCATTATTATTATTAATAAGGGAATTTAAAGCTACTGGCTCAGCGTCGCGGGCTGGCTCTGGCAAGGGTCGGGGTGGACTATTACGGGGACGTCGCGGCGGGCCTCGGCGGCGAGGACGGAAGGACGGTCGGTTTTTGTGTTTGTGTGCCACTGTACTTGTTTCCCTACGGCTCTCTTGGAGCAGGGTGATTGCGTCATCGGGAGTGACTAGGGTATGCCTTGGTCGGCGAATCTTAGAGATACGCGAGGGTTCGTATTGGGCGGCCGATACGATAAGGGGATTCCTATGTTGGATTGAAGTTTCAAAGAAACGCTTGGAGACACGTTTCATGAACTGCTGGATGGTGGGCATCTTGAGATCTACGTGAAGAAGCTCATTTCGAACATAAAAGGGGGCTCCCGTGACTCTACGGAGGAATCGGTTTTGGAGGGTCTGCATCTTGTGGAGGAGGTAGGGCTTTGCGTGTGCGAAAACAACGCAGGCGTAGGTCATGATGGGACGGATGACCGCGGTGAAAATACGCAGCTTGCACCTGAGTGATAACTTGCTGCGAGAGCTAAGAATGAAGTGGAGCCTACCTAGAGCGAAAGCGGCGCGCGAACGTGCCTGCTTTATGTGCTCAGCGAAGGAGAGGTGTCTATCGAGGACCACGCCTAAGTATTTGGCTTGCTTTTCCCAAGGGATCGGCTTGCCGTACATGGTAATCGGACGGGGGGAGGGTGGGTTTATCCGCGGTTTAGAAAAGAGGACTGCCTGGCTTTTATCTAGATTGACTTCGATTCTCCATTTCCGGAACCACTTGGCCAGAGTGTTTGCGGAAGTTTGGAGAGTGCGAGCGATGGCATCGGGTTTAAGACCGGTGTAATAGATAGCCGTATCGTCGGCGAATAGGGCTAGCTGGGTATTTTTATGCTTGGGAATATCACTAGTGAATAGCGTGAAAACGAGGGGGGATAGTACGGAGCCTTGAGGAACTCCTGCGCGAATGGGATGGGGGGAGGAAAGCTCCCCCTCAATTCGATAACGAAAGGTGCGATTCGATAAAAAGTCCCGTAGGATGAGCACGAGACGGTCAGGCACGCCGAGTTGGTATAGCTTATAGATTAAGCCATTGTGCCAGACTTTGTCGAACGCTTTCGCTATGTCGAAGAATAAGGCTCCCGTTATTGCGCCCCGTTGGAAGCCGGCGCTGACGTGTTCTACGATGCGGTGGACTTGTTGGATACATGAGTGTTCGGTTCTAAATCCGAACTGCTCATTGGGTATTAGACTCTTTGCTTCGGCAAAATCTTTGAGCCGCTTATATATAAGCCTTTCATAGATTTTACCGAGGACGTTGAGTAAGCTAATGGGACGGTAGCTAGACGGGTCAGACTTGGGCTTGCCTGGTTTGGGAATACCTATCACGGTGGCCTGTTTCCAGGTTGTAGGGAACATATTATTGCTCAATGCGCCATTGAAGATGGCAGTCATTAGCACTATAAGCTGGGCGGGGAAAAGTTTGAAAACCCTATTGGTGATGCCGTCGGAGCCAGGGGCTTTTCGCGGTTGGAGACTTTTAATGATATCCTGGACCTCATCAGGAGTGATGGGGGCCAGTGGATTATCGGGATCTTCGACGGGCGGAAGGGAAGTTCTACGTTCGACTTCGGCGTTCACCATATCGAGGTGGGCTTGGTCTACTGGTTGAGAGCTGGGAGAACACTGGGACTCTAGGCTGTCGGCTAGGCATTCTGCTTTTTCAGAGTTATAGAAGGCGATACTCTTATCGGGACGAATGAGAGGAGGCATTGTGGCCTCTTCAGTGGATCGTAACTTCCTCTGAAGCTGCCAGAAGGCAAGATGGGTGGGCTCAAGTTCGCTCAGCATCTTGTCCCAGCTCGCATTACGCTGCTCGGCAATGCGTTTCCTTACAGCACGCTGTAAGTTGCGCATGTGAGCTTTGTTTGCGGCGCAGGGAAAAGCGCTGTACGCACGGATGGCTGCGTTCTTCTCGGTTATCAGATTCCGTACATCGTCCGGGAGTTTCCAGCGGTGGTCTTCCACTACAGGAACTTCCCTTGAACAATCGTTCAGGACGGATTGTACGTGATCTGTAAGCGAGTCGATCGCCGCCGTCGTGTCAGCGACTGAGACTATGTGGTCAGGAATGGTGTCCAATTGAGGCGACGTGGTGGATTTCAGTTTTTCACTTACTTTCCTCCAGTCGGTGATCAATTGGGTCGGAGGAGGTTGGGTAGGATCATGGTTACCCGAGCGGGAACCTAGGTGTAGGATAACGGGACGGTGATCCGAGTTGAGCTCGTGAAGCGCTTCTATGGAGTGTAAATGAAGGTTTACATTCTTTAGGAGCGCCACATCGAGGACATCGGGGTTATGGTTGGGGTCGTGTGGGTAGTGGGTGGGAGTCATCGGAGCGATGACGTCATAGTTTAGGGTCGCGCCTAGGTTATACACGATTCTGCCTCTGGCATTTGTCGTGTTGCTGTTCCAAGCGGGGTGTTTGGCGTTGAGATCGCCCGCTAGTAAGACGGAGTCACTCAGGCCAAAGAGAGTCGTGAGATCGCTGGTGAGCGCGATAGGATCGTCTGAAGCAAGAGACGCGACCGATGGTGGGGGATGGTAGGCAGAGATGATAGTTATCGGAGGATGACCAGTCATGCCTAGTCGACAGGCAGAGTACTCTAGGTGAGAGAGAGGCTCGGGTGGGGTCAGAGGGATGCAGTATAACTCCTTCCTATAATAAATAAGGGTACCGCCGCCGTGGCAGCGTGTTCTGTCATTGCGAACTAGACGGTAATTCGCAATTTTGGGGTCAGCGCGGTGGGGTTTCAAAAGGGTTTCCTGTACAAGGAGGACGTCTAATTGGTGGTCGCGGAGGAATTTAGTTATTTCGGCGCGTTGGTTGAAAATGCCATTGGCTTTGAAAAAACCTAATTTGAGGGATCGAGGCCTAGTGTGGTTTGTGCGTTGGGAATCCATTGGATCAGTCCATCGTATCCATCTGGTCGAGGCCTAGCACGACATCACTGTGTGTGCTGAATATTTGGCTGTACATTTCCGTCGTAATTTTGCCGTTATTCTGCTGCTCGGCAGCCAGAAGGGCATCGCGGAGAGACCTGGCTTGGCGGGTCATAAATATTTTATAGTGGCGCAGTAGAGTCTGGGCGCAAGACTCGCCGTTCCCGACGGGTGAGGGTTTGGGCGGTTGTTTGGCTGCAGGAGCAGCAGTGGTTTGAGGCGCGGGTTTGGGACTGGTTGTGGCCTCTGGAGCCACGGCTTTAGGCAGGATCTGCGCTGCGATGGGTATATCCATCAGTGCCTGCAAAGGTTTGGCAGGGGCCAAGGAGGGAAAGGCTTTGTCGTGGTTTAGCCTGTTCCACGGGGATGGTCTCTGAGGAGCGAGACGTTGGGGAATTTGAGAGGAAGGTGCCTCTCTTTGTTGGCGGGCGTTGGCGCGCTTCGCTAATTTAGGAGCGAGTTTGGGGGCTTTGGGACAGCCGCGGTAGTTTGCCGGGTGACCGGTCTGGCCGCAGAGAACGCAGCTGGGTGGTTCCGGACAGAGGGTTCGGTCTTTGGGCCGAGGGCAGTCCGCAGTGCTGTGCTCGCCCAGACACTTGACGCATCTGGGAGTAGCATAGCAGTTGCTCTGCGCATGGCCATACAGTTGGCAACGGTGGCATTGTCCCACTGTTGCGGTTTTGTAGGGCTTCTCAATTGAGATACCGGATAGGGAGCAAATGGACTTAATCTTGAAAATCGGGTGATGACCTTCGGTTGGTTCACAAATGACAAGAACCATGTCGTACAATTCACCGCCTCTCGCTTTATGTAAGCGATGGACGGCGATCACTGGTATACCTTGATCGGCAAGGTCGTCTTTAATATCCTGTACTAGGATTTCTTTAGGGACACGTTTAATAATAACACGAGTGGGCGTGTCCTCGGGGAAGGAGAAAGTGTGAAAGGAAATATTCCTTTCACGGAGGGCGCGATATAGTTCCCTATAGTCGTTCGACGTAGGGACGGTGACTTTAATGCCATTTTGGCAGGCACGGGCGTTTGTGTAGTTGATCTTTCGATCAACACACATCTTGGACACATCAGTCCATTTACCCTTGTCCTGGATGTAAAAGGGGGGCGGAGGGCGTTGCTTCCTTTGGGCTGAGGAAGTTTGGGCTATCGGGCTGGTGGGACGACTATTCTGCGCGTGAGCAGAGGTAGTTGGGACTGGGCTAACGGGTCGTACGGGCGTTTGAGTTGGGGACGGGGGCGACGCGGTGGTCTTTTTGGCCTTGCTGGCCTGGGAGGTTTTCCCTTTCTTCCTCTTGCCTCCGGTGACGATTTGAAAGTCGTCTTCGGAGGACGAAAGGCAAGAAGAGGCTTCGTCTTGGTCGGAGGGTGGGTTAGATAACGGAGCCGACGTGTCCATATCGTAAAATTCAGGTGCAGCGCACACCTGCGCGGCGTCCATTGTTCTATGAACAATGGGATTAGAGAGTGGGCCGGCAACAATAGCTGGGTCTGGGAATCGAGTGGTCGGTACGTCTTTGTCAGCGGGCGGTGGCGGTAAGGGGCAATTAGTTTCGGAGTTTTTCATTGTTCGATGAACAATGGGGTCCGAAACAATAAACTTTTCGGTGAATGAGCCAACCGGAGGGCCTTGATCCGCGAGCGGGGGAGATAGCGGGCTATCGAGCACGTCGCTAAAATCAGTGACTTTGGCTTTAGTAGCCAGGGAAATATTTCGCTGCAAAGCAGCGAGCTTTCCGCCATATCTGGCGCAAAAGTCGGGGTCCTTTCTTAGCTCGTCCAAGAGGTGCGCCTTTTGCAAGGCGTCCTCCATGACGAGGGATTAAAAAATATCTATCGGGGAATTTTGGAGATTTCTCTCCCGCGGGGGGCCTATTTAAAGCCTAACTGGCCTAACTCCCCTGATGGATGGGTCCGGGGATGTGTTAGCCTCCCAGTCGGGTGGAGACTGGGAGGTGTGTACCTATTGGTGAGCCCTAAGCTTGTAAACGATCGCCAGTCTTATTGTGCGAACCGGGCCCTATTGGGTCTAGTGCGAAGGGGTAGACACACCCAACCGACACTAGGTGTGTAGCTGAAAAGGAAACTCAGTAACTAGGTTTGACTAGGAGATCCCCCAAGGCCAAAAACTAGCACTCGACTCCAATTGACTGCTTCACCCTGAAGGGGATCAGCGGGTGCGTCGGGTCAGCACCCCCTTGGTATTGTTGACACCGTGAGGTTTCCAACCAAGGACCACGAAACTGTGGTTTTACCCTGAAGGGGCTAGACCAAATTGTTTTTGACGATACTCTGTTATAGAAACAAAATATCCTTCACTGCCTTGAAAAAGGCGGTTCCGGATCGGGAGTTGTAGTCGGCGACTACGAATGACGTCACGGCGAGCGCGACGAAGCGATGACACAAACACAGAACGATCGGGAGCGCAGAGCGGCACGACCGTCTCGGGCGAGCGTCGGGCGGAGAGTGATAAAATGGGCGAAACTCGCGCGAATTTATGTATTTCCTTCTTATTGTTAAGCCGGCTCTACACGTTGGCCAACACAGTGGCGAATGTAGTGGCCAATGACTATTCGCCAACGTGTAGAGGGGGTGTTTGTGCACCCAACATGCCCAAACACGCCGTCTACACGTTGGCCAATACGCATTGGCCACTACATTCGCCACTGTGTTGGCCAACGTGTAGAGCCGGCTTTAAACAAATCAACATTTTGAAAATGTAAAATGTATACGTTGTGTAAAACATGTAGTTTTGTTATTATTCAAAAACTGATGACCTTCCGCGAAGTATTCACGCTGTACTAAGCGTTTGTTGTGTTTTTTAGAGGTAAATTTGTGAATTTATTATATCAAGTTAACTTTATCAAATCATATTTCCATCGTGTATACCGCCTAGTATATATGCCCAATAGTACCAGTTTATTTCCTTAGACTTTCATTCAATTGTTTACTACTTCAAACAACCGTTATAAAAACGCGTTTTTGTGTATAAAAAGCTCGGTGCCCCGTTAAGCCGTGATCATTCAAACTTAATTAAGTGCTCTTTTCTTAGCTCTTCTTGGCCTGCAGGGTGAAATTCATTCACCCTGCAGGCCCTGTTGCTCTTTTTCTTTCAGAGTGAAATCATCATACTAATCCTCCTGCTCTGGTTGGAGCGGAAAAGAATGTCAGACTTCTCCCTGTTCTTTCAGTTGCCCTTCTATTCCACACATGCACATTCTCGCAACCCTGGTGTTACTAAAAGAATACATTTTTAGTGTCAGATTAGAACCTTTTTTTCCTTTTTTTTTCTTCTGGGTGGGAAAATCATCGAATAACTTCTTCCGCTCTGGGTTAAGCGGAAGGATGTGTCAGACTTCTACTGACTAAAAACCCACCCTGTTCCTTCAGCTGCCCTAAAGTTCCGGGGCCGCGGTATCTCGATAGAACTTTCCCGCAAACCCCGGCAGGTAATGGTCCTATGAGGCCCCGTCACTGGTGTTGACAGCTCTTTGAGGCGCGCGTGAAACACGACGCGCCGCCGACGTCAGATTAGAACCTAACAATGAAAACCTTACCAATACATCAACATCGGTGAACATGAAACATGTCTAGTTTTGCGTGAGTTTTCGTTCAAAGTTTAAATTCGGTTCGTTTTTGGGAGTTGATGTTCTGTCTCTAGCTGTTTTATGGTAACCTAACTACAGCCTCGATGTAATTGATGTTTTTCAAAAGAGTTTTGTGAGAGTTTGTCTTACGGTGCTTTGTTTTTTGTTTTGTTGAAAAAAAAAAGATCGACTTCTACTATACTTTTAAGTCTGATTTTAACATAACTGTGTACACATACGAAAAATAACTATGTCTAAAAGGTTAATTAAGAATTATTTGTAGGAAAACAGAGGGAAAGAGTGAGTACGTAATTTTGACTTGACTGCGACGAAGTAAGGTTAGGTATGATTTTGAGCAGTTTGTATATAATTATGTTCATCTGTTCCCTCATAACTTCGTAATTACTTATCGAAATTTTACAAATGAGGTTCCGTTAAAAATAGCCATAGTCGTTTGCTATTTGTGTTGTTTTCTTATTAGGATAGGTGGCATACGAACATATTATTCATCCTTTACATATCAGTTTCAGATAAGAATATTTTGTGTGATTTTTAATTGATTTTTAAATTATTGAATTTTGAGATTTGTTGTTCACTTCACCAATTTCTTTGGTAAGTCGTTCGCAGCTCAAGCAGTACGATTGTGGAATGCTCTACCCGCGCCAGTAAGACAACCACAAACCCTATCGTCTTTCCAAAACACGGTAATAGATCTTTAACTCTCTCTCCTTAAATTGTTGTTATAACATATGTCTTATCTTATGTTTAGACTATAATAGACTAGAATAGAATATACTTTATTGTACACCATAATTTAAACACACCTATTTTACAATAATTGCTTATTCTATGGTTACAACGGCGGTCTTATCGCTGAAAGCGATATCTTCCAGACAACATTTAGAAGGAGTTTCAAAACTTTAATTAAAGTGGGGAGGGCTAAATTAGTGTACTACATAATTATATACTTACACACACACACTACACTACACACATCACTATACACTTGAGATCTAAGACATGACCGTGAATCGTGGAAATTATCTTTGCTGCTGCCGACTTGGGTTCACAGTCCGTTAAGATATTTCCATGCTGGCCTCGGTAACATATGCCCAGGTGAAAGGTTTTCACACGGTTCGATAAAGCCGTCTGTCTATTGAAAATTCTAAATTATTTTCCCTGAACATTTTTTCGATGATTAATTTGATACCCATTTTAAAGAGTAATAAATAAAAAATCACTTAGACGTACGTCTACAGTCATTGACCATCCTTGAGTAGAAAGATAGTTTTATTCATATAAGTTGTCGATCAAAAGTGTTATTAAGTCTTTTTTAGGGTTCCTTAACCGAATGGCACAAAACAAAACCGTTATAGATTCCTCATGTCTGTCTGTCTTGATCTGTCTCTCCATTCCTATGTCACAGCCATTTTATTCCGTAACTACTAGGAGAACACAGTTGAAACTTGGTAGGTAGATGTATTCTGTGAACGGCTTTACAATATCTATACAAAAATAAAACTCTCTCTCTCTAAAACAATTCCCATACGTGGAACTGGAACTACAAAAGAAACCTGTACTTGCGGACGTTGCGGTTCTTGAAACCATTTTATCTCAAACATAGTCGTTTGAAAGATAGGTATACACTGCTATAGTGGTAGAATGTGTCTCGTAAAAGTCCCCATCATAAAATTAGAGAGTGGAAGTTTTTGGTCAGCAGTTTTTGAGGTAAAGCAAATTTTCGAAAACTGCAATAGTAACTTCGTCTTTTATACAAACTCTTTGAAAAACAAAGTTTTTTTTCGCTTATCTATGCTTGCTACAATAGAACCAATGATAACCATATAAAAATTAATAAATACAATATAAAGCAGTAAAGTATATATAGAATAAATTTGTAATGGTTTAATTTCAAATAAAGTTTTGCATTATGGAAAATCTATCTCAACGCTCTTTCTCTCTCCTACTTATTCCAATTTTGCTGTGCCTAACAGGGTCCATAACTGTTCTTTTTTCTGTACTAGCACCTGTATCTGTACATAATAGATTGCAATAAATACTTGAATACTTGAACCCTTCATGGGCGAGTCCGAATCATACTTGATGACTTTTTCACAGGTTTGCTTTAGACAACTACCCTCATGAAAAGAAATGTTGTGGTCGATGTTGGACTGTCTTCACTAAAAATCCCCAGGAAATACAAATATTTTTGACGCTGACTTCATTATAAGTACAAATGTATACAAAAATGATTAATGAAAAATTATGTTTATTTTACAAATATGTTACAAGTAAGACTTTTACACGTCTTTTTTTTCGAAATTGTGAACTAGATGAGGCCAGTGTTTCCTGACTACTTTGAGAAGAAACACTTAAACATTCAGAAGTCAACGTCTCTAAAAGCAATTAAAAGTGAAATTAAGTTTCACTGCATAGCAACAAAAAGTATATATGTTTGTTAAATAAATCTATGGCATAAACATGCTATTTGAATTTTTGTTTTTATCATTTGTTTCAAATGTGACTATATCTAAAATCGAAAGTGATAATTCCTCTTCTATTTGATTTACAAAATCAAGAGGAATTCGATCACACGTGTAAATGAGACAGCGAGATGTTTTCACCTCTACTTTACTTCAAACCAATATTCGAAATACTCGTATTATTTGCTGTAGCAATCAATACTACTGTCTAACTTTGAGTTGTATTTAGAAACTTATTCATTCTTTGAATTTTTTTATTGAGTATAAGCTCGCGTTTGACCACCATCTCACCTGATGGTAAATGATGATGTGGTCGATGATGGAGCACGCTTCTAGGTAATAGAAGTTGCCTATTCACTCTTGACTTAAAGACCCCCAGGCTATAGCTATACTTGGTTATAGTAGTATTCGTTAATTTGTTTAAAAAATATACGTTAATTAATTTTGAGTAACCTTATACATACAAACTATTTAACCAAACCAAAACAAAACATCAAAAATGTCTGCTGAAATGCTGTCGAATGATAAAGAAGGCAAGAGAGTGGCAGCACTGCTACATAGCATGCTTAACTTCTAGTCAAAGTAATAGCCATCACTTGGTTACGGGAAATCGACCAGACTTTCCGAACTATTAACTCTGATCACAAGGGTTCCAAAGAACCGAGAGCGTTGACCTGCGTTCGAAAACTTGTGTACCTAATTAGCTTCAGCCCGCGGCCTCGCTCGCGTGAAACGGTTTTAATTCAGCGAGAAAAGTAACCTATATTCTACTATAAGATTAAATCTATCTCTGTACTAATTTCATCAACATCGGTAAAGTGGTTCAGTTGTGAAAGCGTAACAGACAGACTAAGCTACTTTCATATTAATAATAAATTCATGCAAATTTGCATATTAATATTATACATGTTAAAGTCGATCTCTCTGTCTGTAACGCCTTCACGGCTAAACCACATCACTGATTTGGATGAAATTCGGAATGAAAATGGTTGAAGAACCAGAATCAAACATAAGCTACCTTATTTCAAAAGTCAACCCCTAAAGGGTTGAAATGGAGGATGAAAGTTTGTAAGAAAAATCAAAACCGCATCACCGATTAGAATTTTGTATCTTTCCTCAAATTAGCACGGGTGAAACTGTTGGGCACAGCTAGAACTATTATATAGTAGAAAATATTATACGAAAATAGAGACACAATGAAATAAAAAGAAAACAATTATAAAGTCACTAACTCTGACACCTGTTCTAATGTCACCCAATGAAAGAAATGAACATTTATGACGAAGCTACCCAAAACAATATCTCTGCCGCTCCATATAGAAAAAATGTCAGGCATGTCCCAATTTTTCAAACCGTGGTAGGTATTATAATTTAATAAAACGTGAAAAAAAAGAAGTAAAAACTGAAACACGTCAGCTCTGTTACGACGTCATAAGCTGGTAGATTGATGGGGGCGTTAAAATGCTGCATACGAAATAACGCCATAAAGGGCCGTTTTAGGCGTCACGAGTGAAACATTGGAATTGGTAGGATACTCTCTGTGATATGTGACTGTGATGTTGGTTCATGAATAAAATATGTTTACGTTCTGATTAAATAAAAAAAGGGTGAAATATTCATAAAGGTAAGATTTAAAATAATAATGTCATGAAATAAAATAATTATATCATCTGCTCTGGGGCAATAGTCACGTCATTATCATTATAATAAAGGCTTTTAGCGATAAGACTACTCATTGTATCCCCCTTTTCAACCGACGACAAAAAGAGGAGGTTATCAATTCGACGCGTATATATATTTTTTTCTTTTTTTTTTTTTGAACGTCGTCGATTACTCGAAGACGGCTGAACCAATTTGGAAAGTTCTTTTTTTGATTGAAAGGGTATACTTCGAAATTGGTCCCATTTTTATAAACGTCAGGATTTGATGATGGGATCCTGGAGAAATCGAGGGAACTCTTCAAAGATTATAGGCACACCTATGACGTTTTGGGTATTTATTATAGTAACTTGTGCAGTTGCTCTCAAAAAGTACCATTTGAGGAAGTGGAACTGATGATGAAGACCACAGATATACTCAATAATAAGTATTGAGCGGATTGCGAGTCGATTACTTGAATATGGATGTTAAGCACTTTATGCTCGTCACAATACATATGGTGATGTAGAGCTGATGGTGAAGTATCAGGAGAACTCCTCAACAATTAACGGCCCAGCATTGGGAAAAGCAATATTTTGTAAAAGGTTATAAGTAGTTGACATTTAGGCTCTTGTAACTAGGTAAATTAAAAATAGACCAACTATAAAGAGTGAAATAAAAACTTTTTACCAAAAAATTAAACCGACTCCCAAAAAACACTGCAAAGTGAAAAATAACTTTAATTTCGGAAGTCGGTGCCAAAAACGAAAATACAAAACTAAAGACACCGACTACCGAAATTAAAGTTATTTTTCACTTTGCAGTGTTTTTTGGGAGTCGGTTTAATTTTTTGGTAAAAAGTTTTTTTAGTTGTAAAGTCCTTATTGTTTTGCTGTTATGGTGTACAATAAAGAACATATCTATCTAAAGGACGATGATGATGAAAGGATGTTTTCAATTGCAGTTATTTATGATATAATTATAATTATACAAAGTAGTGAACCCTGCCTGAGATTGACCCTACGACCTAAATCCCATCAGTCAGGGCCGTAACAACAGAGCCAACTCTCAGCAGCTTGTAAAATCTCGTGGATAAATTTTAACAATCCAATCCGCACAGGGCAATCCACCTCTAGGTCATTTGTGTGGATGAGTCACCCTGACCCGTTTTATAACGATAATCATTTGCTCGGTTAACATGTTAATCTGATGGTCCTTGTTATCATTTGTTCGTCGTTTGTCTTTGCTATCTCGTTACGGTAATTCAGAAGCTAGAAAAGCTGAAACTTATCTTGCCAATGGGTTAGTAGAATTTTACTCAGTTACTGGAATTTGGAAGTCGCTGATTACTCAGCCACAGACATGAACAAGATGTTCTGAAAAGGCTAACTTTGATGTTATTAAGATAAAATTTTGATGAATATTCGATCAATAATACTAACCCTTATTTTTGTTATTCTTTTTTTTTTCTCGGTGGGAAAATCATCGAATGACTTCTCCTGCTCTGAGTTAAGCGGAAGGGTGTGTCAGACTTCTACTGACTAAAAACCCATCCTGTTCCTTCAGCTGCCCTTAAGTTCCGGGGCCGCGGCATCTTGTTAGAACTTTCCCGCAACCCCGGCGGGAATAATACTAACCCTACTTATTAACTTTTTATTCCAAATTAAATTCCAAAAATAATAATATAATACTTTTTTTTTGCGGTGGGTAATCATCAAAAGAAGATCTGAGTGAAAGGGAAGGGATTGTCAGACTTCTACTGACTAAAAACTCACCCTGTTTCTTCAGTTGCCTTTGTGGTCCGGGACCGCGGTATCTCGTTAGGACATTCCTGCAACTCCAGCAGGCTGTATCTTATTATAATACTACGATAATATTATCTTTGTTTTATTTTTATTTTAGACTGAACGATCCATCTCTTAATTGACATTTTTGACCCAAAAATATAAGTACACATTTATCATAGGATACATCTAACACAGATGCGTTAAACAAGTAATCTGCTTCACTAGTGCGTGCAACTATGTCGCCATTAGATAATTTATGTCCCACAACTAATGATGTATGTCAATCTGATTGTGTGTAGTTTCAGGTATAATTACACGAATCGTAAAATACTTTTTGGAAGGCATTTCAGTTTAGAATGGTGTCCATCGCGATCCTGTGGGCATTTCGGAATAAAAATAAAAAATTTGTGTTATCATTAAAAATTAAAACGGGACATTTATCAAGTTTAGTGTATTTCTTGTTTCGAGTTTCCGATATTTCGGTAGGTACTGTTGCAAGCGCCATGATCACGGATGAACCGTCAGTTCATCCGTGATCACCAGAACCCGTTCTAAATTTTAACGATCCTGTTAGTGACTATGATAGCTTAAAATTCCAGTGAAAGATTGATCCGGTCAAAGATACGTCCGAACAAACAGAAAGATAGACAAATAGACAAACATTATAAAAGCTTTGTTTGTATTTTAAGTATCGTGTAAATAAATATAATAAAGTCTTGAGAAAACATAGTTATATACCTAGTTATTTTGAAATCACTTGATTTTTTGTTTGTCAGTGGTCAGTTTTTTTTTGCCTTCTGTAGTCAGAAGGCAAAAACTGACCACTGACTAACAAAATTTACTTGTAACGAATGTTAAAATTCTCCAAATAAAAAAGAACAAAACATCATTAATTCAAACCAGACTGAAAATCAGTACTTTATGAACTAAAATAAATTAATAGTTTAAAAAACCAAAAACACGCTTTTAAGATTAATGTAATGAGCAGAAATTAGAAATGTGTAAAAGGTTCCATCAGCCACCTTCCAATTCCATCGTCAGACCAGCTCGATGGTACCATAATATTGTATTGTCGTCTAATCTACACATAATTGCCAAGTTTCATGATGATACAACAATTAGAAGTACGTTTAATTCAGATTCCTAGATTTTATTGCATATTTAAATAGTTACAGATCGACCTTATAATAAATCTATGGATTACGCGGTAATTCAAAAAGGTTAAGAAAACCGATAACGCATTTTCTTTAGGTTTGTTATAACCTTGAAACCTGATCGTGTTTAAAGTCCATTACGTGGCCTTTCTCACAAGTGCAAACACGACTATGATATTATATTCCATCATGGAATGCCAGTGCCTATCTTCCGGCTTCATCATCAGAGCTTGAAACCTAATAGTGATCAAAGTTCATTACAAGACTTTTCTAAGAAATCCAAAACAGCTATGATACGATTTTCCATCATGAAGTTCCAGTTGATATCTTCCGGCATCATAATCAGATCAGTTTGACAGTACCATATTATTGTATTGTCATCAGAACTACATACAGCTGCCAATTTTCATTACGCTACGAACCTTGGAAGATGGTTAAATTATTTACCTTAGATTTCATTACATAGTTACATACAGGTCGACCTAATAAAAGCGTGTTAAAAAATTACAAGACTCCGACCAAAACAAATGACGTCATGATGAATACACAGTGAAATAGCCTACAGGCTACAATGTTCTGCGCGTCCAGTATAACAACGCGTTCAGGGTTTTTTTGAGGCTACCGTGGCGGTACAGTGCCACAACACGGGCGGCTTCTAGGTGTAGGCACTGCCTGTAGTCTCGAGTAAAGGAAAGCACATTACTGAGCGTGGTGTCTTCTTCTTCGTACCGAGTCGAAGGTAAAGATATCCTTAGATTATTATAACAAAAAAATCTCCCCCCGCGTCTGTCTGTCTGTATATTCGAGATAAACTCAAAAAGTACTAAGAAATTTTCATGCAGTTTTCACCAATTGATAAAAGGATTCACGGAAATTGTTAAAGTGTATAATTTAATAAGTTTTTATTTGAATTTGCAAAATGAAACCGTGCGAAGCCGGACTTGGTCGTAAGTTATATATAAATTTTGCCCAAATTCCAGATACACGAACTGCGCTCGTTGAAGCAGACTTAAGATCAACAAGTGTATGTGCAAGGGTGAGACATGATCTGTGAAGACACACCGCGTATACACTTGAGATCTGAGCAGTTTGTTAATCTCCATTTGTAGAGATTATCTTTGCTACGGCCGACTTGGTTCACAATATATTAAGCGTGGGACAGCCAAATCCTTGGGTCGTTCATGCATGTCCAAAATAATAATTATTATAAAATTTACTATCATAGCTACAAGTATCTACCTACTACGACAATGACCTTGAATCAATAGTGTGCTTATTCTGAAATAAATAATTTAATTTTCTAATAATTTTACTTTTCACATACATATTGCACCTCCCACACTATCTCTTCACCACTCATGGACTGGTAGAGATTGCTTACGGCATTAAGTCCGCCTTTGTACCTATGTGCATAAAGTGTAAATAAATAAATAATTTACTAAATATACTTTGCTCCTTGTACGAACCTCGGCGAATGTTGATTAATCTCAAAGATTCCTTTAAAACCTGTGTGGTTCTAATTACTCAGACACGAGCTAAAAAAATATGCAGACGATATCTTAAAAACGCAAAGATAACTTGGCTACCAACCAGTTCAATCACTTAAAGAAATAAAATAGCAAACTTTGCACAAAAATCAGTCAGACTCGCTTCAGAAGTGTTTCATCAGATAACAGCTCAGCTTATCCCGTCAGGATTAACCAGCTTAATGTTATGCAAATATAATCACTGAATATTGAGCTTTGACCACCGTTAGGCAAGCCACACACAGTGAGTTATGCTCGGTTAAACAATTTTCCTGGTTTGTGATTGTATGGTTTTGAATACCATGATTTTGCATTCCTGTAAACTATAAACAGTCGATTCTAAATTGGCTTGATTAAGCGTGTGAGCTTGCATGATAATTGTAGATTAGATAATATAGATAGAGAAGTTATATACGTTGTGATTGCTACCGTGATGGGCGTTGTGACTATTTCATATCAACAACAACATCAAAAATTCAATAAAGCAATGACGTACTATATTATACATTTAGAATTGTAAGTTTTTATTATTGTGGACCTTGTTGTCTGAAATAAAGAACGATTATTATTATATTATACATTTTTTTTGTTTCATTTTCATTGTTCATTATTAAAGTCTAGTGTTGTCGCTTGTTTAGTTTATTTTAATATTTTAGAAAGCTTTTTTTTGTGAATGGCAGAACACTGTAGACTCTTAGATTCATTTTTACAATTACATTGTGCTGTGTTAATTGTTCTATACTGTCCTCTTATACCTATAAAACCTGTATTACGAACACATTGTAAAAATGAATGATATTTTGAAAAGAGTAACTGTGGAGTTTCTAGCCGGTTCCGCTCCTTATAAAACTTCTGAAGTTTTATGAGTGCCCGTGTAAGTCTATGTGAAATAAAATATTTTGAGTTTGAGTTTATACGTAATGGTGTAGACGCATCATTACTTTTTATTCTTATTTTTTCTCAAGGTCGTTCGTTTGAAATCCCCATAGATGTCTTCAACCGTGGTTTACTTGAAGGTGTCTTCCAAACTCACGCAAGCTGCCCCCATACCACGAGACCCAAATAAATACTATAATTAGTCATCACACGTATTTAATTTTACATAAAATTGCCTTTTACATTATTTGATTTCAATTAATATCTTAAGAGAAATCATGGTTTTTAAATAACTCCGCCAAAAAATATTGCTCAGGTATCACGCCTCTTGCTGGTACCTTTTCAAGGTAATAAAACTTCTTCTGATGTAAGTACTAAGTAGTAATCGAATATATTATTTTTGTAGGTTTTTTGCAAATTAACGCGGGTGAAGCCACGGGGCAGCTAGAACTTTTTTATATATCACTACAAACATATCACTTTTGAAGCAGTTAAATTTTATAAGTAGCACGTACCTATGTATTGTTACGAGCTGGGGTTCGGGATAGAAATAATTAATGCCAATTAAACCAAAATTAACACTTTACTTAAATAAACACCAAATAAAAATTAACACAGTTATTCACAGTACAATACTTGTCACTCAACACTTAAATCGCACGGAAATTCACTTGTATAGCTTCGATTATATCCCCTCATATCTTGAAATAAGACTGTCGTCTGCGTTCCTCTGTGATCTATTTATATCTCGGTCTATGAGTTCTAGAACATTCTTGTAAAATCGACTCACCGCCTACACTGCCAAGAATATTTTTTATTATTAATATTATCTATTTATTACTTCGCTGAGCGACTGGCGTAACAGTATGTTTGTACAGCGTTCCTCAATAGCAGATAATTTTCTATTCTATCCACATTGATAGTTATCTATCAAAAAATATATATTTATCTATATCCGAAAAACTTGCAGCCATCCCAAACTTAAAAAAAATATGTTATTGAGACATATACATGATTTGAAACTTAGCGCAGTAGTCAATATCACTGCCACTAGTAATTAGCTTTTGTGGTGTGTGTCGCGGGTTCGATTGTCGAACGGAAAAATATTTGTAAGGCCTACACTAGGTACTATACAGAATGGAGTCAGGCGTTATTTTAGTTTAGCACTGCCCGCGCCCTCCCAACCGCAAATAGACATGCAGAAGAAATGCAATAAAAAACTGGCTAAGGGCGAGTCAGACTCGCCTATGAAGGGTTCCGTAGTAACTACGCCAAATAACTTTGTTTTTCATAGTATTTGTATGAATTATAAAGTTATATTTGCGGTTTTAGAAAATATGCTATATCTCAAAAACGGCTAACCAGATCTCTTTCAAACTAATTTTCGTTGAAAGTCTACATTAAGATCTATAGCATTTTTTTTTTCCTCTATTATTATAGAAGTTAGAGGGACACATTTTACCAATTTGGAAGCGCATATCTTTTAAACGATTAACTTTATGAAAAAGTGGTTTTAGCAAACCTCAATGTCATTTTTAAAGACCTTTCTATATCTATAACACATACGCATAGGTTTCATGAAAAAAAAATATTGCCAGTTTCAGTTGCATGTATGAGGAGCCCTCTTAATTTTAAATACTAACTAATTACTAATACTCTGTTTAAAGCATACTGCCAAACTCTCTACACCTGTAGTCTGTGGGTCAACTACACGCAGCGGGCCATCAACGCTCTCTGAGTACAATATAATAACGCGTTCAGGGTGCTGGTGGGGCCCCCACGCTGCTGTAGTGCGTCTGCGATGTTTGCGCACGCGCACAGAGACGGCTTCCAAACTGTGCTGCGGCGCATACTTAAATTAAATTAATGTGTATATAAATTAATATTTATTTATTTATTCGATGTGACATGTGTGTGATGACTGAAAATTTATGAAATTGAAAATCTATGGACCCAATATGTCTGAAATAAAAAGTTTTTTTTTTTTTGTTTTTCCTAAAATCGGAAAGCTCTTCACCGAATACATCTACCTACCAAGTTTCATGTGTATAGTCTTAATAGTTTCGTAATAAAATGGCTGTGACTTACGGATGGATGGACAGACAGACAGATAGACAGACATGACGAAACTATAAGGGTTCCGTTTTTTGCCATTCGGCTATCACATGCAAGCAAACGATACTCGACACGTGTTTCCCCTCTATGGAACATCATCAAGAGATTTTTATTTTTAATTGTTGATAGGCTGGCTTTTGGCCACCAACTCACCTGATGTTAAGCAGTGATGTGAAGCACGCTTGCCTAAAAGTAACCTAATATTCACTCTTGACTTAAAGACTCCTAGGTAAGATGATAAATGTTGACGGAACGACTGCTGCACCGCGAACGCGCTACTACACTAAATCTTTAGGTTCTATAGTATTTTCAGGAACTGTTTATAGTTTATTTATTTCTCTCTTAAATTTTTGTAATTATCTCTTAATCTATGGTTAATAATAACAATGGAAATATAAAACAGCGTAATGAGATACGTTGCCGACTGTACTAGTATGAACTGGATCACAGTCGACAGCGCCTTCCACCCTAATGTATTACAATTAAAATTCATTGGAAATTATAATAAGATAAGTATATCACCAACTTAACCCACCACTCGGCAATGTGTCATGCCACTAGGACGTCACTTAGTTAGTTCAGAGATCATTTGTTTGCACGTCACGAATGACGTCACCGATGACATATTGAACGTGGTAATACAATGCGTGAATGGTGGTGTAGGGTGAACAAAGTCAATAGCGTAATGGATATTCGTAATAGCGTTGGTTCTTGCTGTGTAATATTCATCTAAATTAATACAATGGAGACTTATTTTGGATCTGCTCTTCATATTATCACAAGGCATATATTTTAATTACATAGCACACAGTACACCTTTTTTCTTCTATCTGGGAAAATCATCGCTTTGGGTGGAGCGGAATTGAGTGTCAGACTTCTACTGACTAAAAACCCGCCCTGTTCCTTCAGCTGCCCTTAAGTTCCGGGGCACGGTATCTCGTTAGAACATTCCCGCAACCCCGTAAGGCAATGGCCCTATCGAGCCCCGTCAATGCTGCTGACTGCTCTTTGAGGCGCACGCGGAACATGACGCCGTCGACTTGTGTTACCGGACGTTGAGACCTCGACGCCCGGGGCGTCTCCCGCGGCGACTAGGATTGAGAAAGGAGGGGAAAATGATAGTTAAAGATAATGCTCCTTCACTATTCGCTTGAAGGCTTAGGTATTATCACATTTATATGGAGCTTTCATAGCTCTCTATTTACTGGCATATAAATATTTGAAAAGTAATTATTAATCACTGTTAATGACTGAAATCAATCAATAACAATATAAATATATTTTGTGACTTATTAATTAATTCGTTTTGGAAGTCAGGTACGCAGTCGGTCCATGTAAAACACTAGTGGTCAGCTGTATCTGGGTGCACTGACAGCCGACTCCGACATTGTTGGGAAGGCAGATGATGAACCCGCACGCATTGGCCCAAGTCAAACCTTACTGTTTTTTTGTTGTTATAGGCGACGAGGCGCCAGTGGACAAACTTCATAGCCTGGCTCATCGGCGAATCGTTACTTGCCTGTCGATTTTCTACAGATTGTACTTCGGGGAGTGTGTGCAGGAGCTCCATGACCTGATCCCTCCATATCCCTTTCACTACCGGTCTACCATACGCACTGTTGGGTACCATCCACACTTGGTTGATATATCGTCTTGTCGTACCAAGCGCTTCTCCTCCACATTTAATGTGCGTACAGCCAAGCTGTGGAACTCTCTGCCAGCTTCTGTGTTCCCAGCCCCTAAGGAATTCCATTCCTATAAACCTTTAAAGCAAGAGTGAACAGGCGTCCCATCATAGACCACATATATCGAGGTCAAGAGTGGGCTCATCCGTAATAAAATAAAAGTTGTAATAATTTTACTTACACCATTGTTGTTACTCTATAGTTGTGAGGACCATGTTCACATTTAGTCAATTAATTAATTTACCTGTGTTAATATAGTATTGATTTGTACCTACCTATTAAAGGTATACATCAATATATTATTACGGTGTTATTATAGGTATACTATAGATTTCAGATATAATTTTTCGTAGTCTATAATCTCAGATGACAATACGGTTGGCTGTGGTTTAGCGATTAGAAGACACGCAGCGTGCTGTTACGCTGCGTGTCTTGTGTTTGATTCTTGCACTGAAATAATAACATTTGTATGGTCTGTCAGTAGTTTTTCCAAGTCTGAGTGTTTATGCAAGTCGTGCCGAGGTAGCGCTCTTACGAGATACCGCGGTTTTTAGTCAGTAGAAGTCGGACTCTCCCTTCCACTCCACCCAGAGTGAGATGAGTCATTAGTCAGTAGCAGTGGTACCTAGCAACAACCTAGAAGTTGCTAGGTACCACTATACCCCTTTGCCAGATCAATGTCAGATTTACTGGCTTCTGATTGTAAGTTGCTTAGATTTAAATTGCCTTTTAACGGTTCTATTGCAATAAATTAACCGATTTCATTTTAACATGGTGTACATTAACGAGTATATCTGTTTCCTTAATGGGTAGACAGAAGTGGTGAAGTCTGGCTGTAATTAAAAAGCTCATTAAAAATTGTTACGGTAAAAAGAATAACATATTCACTTAAAGAGAGAATATAGCTAGGTTTAAAAAACTTATTTGCCAGTAAGCGTAATCTTAAAACTAAATGTTAGTTTTACAAATGATGCTTTGAATTAAAACATACTCAAATTTGGCATAACAAGAAATCAACTCGTTTTGAGCTATGCGATGTTAGACCTTATTAAACTATAATCTGCCTATAACGTCCCACTTTTGGGATAGAGATCTTTTCTCTATGAGAGGGAATAGGCCGTAATCTACCACGCAGGCCCACTGCGATTTGGAGAATGTTGCATGTATTAATCATATAAATTGAACAAAGTAATCTGCCTGACTGAGTTCGAACCCATTATCTGCAACTTGCTAGCCACGCCCATACTTTCTAGGCCATCACTGTCCTTACTATACTATCTTTTTATAATGATAATAGGCTCGCGTTTGACCTCACCTGCTGTGTTATTCTGTAAGACCTCATTCTAAACTTCGAATCTGAATCCGCTGTGAGTTTATTGATTGACATTCTAAAAACTCGGTTGTTAATTCGAATTTACACTAGCGCTACCCTTGCGAGCGTGTCAGCTAGTTGAACTAAAGATTTTGACAGATAAAGTATGAGATGACGTGAGAAGTGGCATTCGGTAAGGTAATTCCTCCGTTACTTCGACGCTGTTTACAGAATGCAACATCAAGGTCACTTTGAACCATAAGCGAAGTGACAGTGAATAGCTATGTGAGATGCGAGTTGTTGTTCAAATTTTACAGAATCGACGTACTGATGGTAAGTGATGATGTGGTCGATGATGGAGCACGCTTATCTAGAAGTAACCTATTCACTCTTTACTTAAAGACTTTAGAGGTTATAGCTATCGGTTACACTAACTTAAATATACCAATTTTTATACAGTCTACTAAATTCAATTTACCTACTACATTTAAGAATAATGTTCTTGGGAAACCCACACTGAGCCAAGAGGAAAAGTACGGAAAAACATTACATTTTTATTTTTAAATTTACACAGAATCTCCTATTTTGTCGTTGAGTCGGGTAACAAGATATTGACGCTCGCCGCAAGCGACTCACTCAAATAATTCATGAATTGAAAGCCATGCAATATGGAGGAGTGATCAGAAGTTCCAAAGGAAATTACCTTTTAAAGACAGTTGGTATATTGGCCGGTTGGCATATTGGCTGGTTGGTATCTATACTAATATTATAAAGCGGAAAAGTTTGTTTGTTTGTTTGCTTGAACGCGCTAATCTTCGAAAGTACTGGGTGGATTTGGATGCAATTTGGTATGGAAGTAGCTTGAAGCTTGAGGAAGGTTATAAGCTACTTTTTACGCTACTGCAAAAAAGGAGAGTTATGTTTTTACCGTGATAGAATCCATGGGAGCGAAGCCCCGCGTGAGTACTAGTATTTAATATAACATTAGTTTTGTAAGGCTCATTTTTAATGTGAATGCGAGTACACTGTTGACTCTTAGATTCGTTTCTGATTAGTAATTACTTTGTACGTACTATGTTTATTGGTCTATACTGCAACGCATACCTATATAAACCTGTATTATGGAAACGTTATAGTTCAAAAAGAGTAACCGTGGCGTTTTATGCCGGTTCTACCTAATATACACAAATGAAAATCAGAAAAATCGTTCAAGCCATTTCGGAGGAATTCCATAGCAAACACACGAGATTTTTATATATTGGATAGTAACTAACCTACGTCCCAACCAGCTACGGCGGCGTAGCAAACGGCTACGAATTCCATTATGACTGCGAGCTACGAGCTACGCAGGCACGCTACGATTGGTCCGATCGTGGCTATAGAGCATAAACTCGGCCACGGCTAGACGCGGCATTTTCAAAGCGTGCCAGTGAATGTCATTGTTTACTAAATGGACTTTTGTTCTACATATTTTTAGTTTATGTTTTACTGTTCTACTATTTAAATTATTACCGGTAGTAAGCGTCTATTTGTATAACTAATAAACACTTCTTCCTTTTCGGCTGATAAAGACGATATTGTAATTTTTTTAAACGTATCAAAATCATTTTCTATAATAAATAACAAAACTTCATACTTGTGACATCACACGTAAGTTACAGTATGGCACCATTTTCCATATAAATTGGAAACAATGTTCATCATGGGAAAGATACAGAAATAAGTTCAAAAGCAACTTTACACCTAATTACTTAATAACTTCACTATTATTCCGCTTTTTTTCCACGCTTAAAATTACTGAGTTTGTTTCAGTGGTTCTTCTCAGAGTAGTCAGTTAGGAAACACTGACCTCATCTAGTATACATTTACGGAAAAAAAATGACGTATGAAAGTGTTATTCATAACCTATTTGCAAAACAAACATCATTATTTCATTACTGTAGTAACAAAAATAACTCCACATGATCAATATTGGTTAATGAACATTTCTAAATAGATAAACGCCAAGAGTATTCTATTGGAACAAGAAACTTCATCTCATTATGTGGTTACTTTACACGCACGCATGTTTGGCACAAATATTATTGGATTGGATACCTGTTTTCTAGTATTTTTAAAGTCCATGATATTTGGGGATACTATTAAAGCTTACCAATGGTTTATTACGAACAAACTCACAACTCAACTCAACTCAAATCAGTGTACTTCTTTTCTCAAAAGAGCACCTCAGGCATAAACTTTTCATATGATTTGATCAGTACGAATTATATCGACGCTTGAAAGGCAATCATAACTAAGCGACATTGAGTAAACTTTACAGGAGAGCGATTTAAAGTTCAAATATTTACAAAAAAAATCATAATAATTTTCCTAATTGTTCGATTAAAATGATGTTAACACTCCTAGAAATCATTTTTTTATAGCTATCCAAATTGTTAAAATAAGACACCTGACACTTTTAAAAACACCGGTTTGTGTCGGTTAGATAAAATTTACCTGATTTGATAAACAGGTAAAATTATCTAAATCATCATTGTAGTGTGTGCAGTAACATGTAAAAATAGGTAAACTTACTTAGTTTAGAATTTTGAAACATAAAGATTGATCTAAAAAGATCTGACAGTTTAAAATAAAATAAGTAAATTTACCTAAGCATTCTTTAATGGTTTTTGTGATTTTGGAAATTGTATCTTAGTTATTAAAATTACCCCAAACCTCCCTTCATAACCGACATTTAACCAAGAACTGTATAGGTAATTATTATCATGCATAAAAATAAATGAAATCAATTATTATTGAATAAAAGTCTTTATTGAAAATTAAACAAATACGCTATGTAGTGCCGACCAGGAAACTAATTATGACATAACATTCAGTCTGAGATTAATATATTTTTAATTGAACAATTATTATTGCTGTCGCAATTATAAATTACCTAGCATCTTCATAATTCAGTTTCTAAAAAAAATTATATCTCACAATTGCTTTTGATATGGGAAGCTGCGATCGATAACAACGTAAAAGAGATTTCTTGGTTTTAGACTGAATTTCAACTTTTTTTTTGATAATAGACTCGCGTTTGACCACCATCTCACCTGATGGTAAGTGATGATGTGGTCGAAGATGGAGCACGCTTACCTAACAGTAACCTATTCACTCTTGACTTAAAGACCCCTAGGTTATAGCTATCGGGAAACACAGAATCCGGCAGGGAATTCCACTCCTTAGCCGTACACACAATGAAGGTATTCCCAAAACGTTTAGTGCGTATAGGTGGGATATCCACCATGTAACGATGGCGCATAGTCGTTTGTCTTGTAGTCCGATGATGGAACGGGCTTGGCGGAATTAGATTGTGTGATAGAAAACCGATAGACTAGCAACTCGTCGTCGATGTTCAAGGCTCTGGAGCTTTGATTCGACCAGTATATCGTTGCCAATGAGTCTTTTGGCCCGTTTCTCAATAGACTCAAGCGCATCCAGCTGGTACTTGGCAGATCCATCCCAAAGATGAGAGCAGTACTCCATACACGACCGAACCTGGGCTTGATAGAGATTGAGCAGCTGTTCGGGTGTGAAGTACCATCTCACCTTTGCTAGGATTCCCAACTTTTTTTATGCTAATTGAGCCTTAGCCTCGATATACGGGCCAAAATTGAGGGTAGAAGTTAGTGTTACCCCCAGAAGCTCGATACGATCGGTTATTGGCACGGTTACATCTCGGAAAGTAGGAGCCGGTTCGAATTGACTCCTTTTCAACCGACGACAAAAAGAGGAGGTTATCAATTCGACGCGTAATTTTTTTTTTTTTTTATGTATGATCATCGAGTACTCGAAGACGGCTGAACCGAATTGGAAAATTCTTTTTTTGTTCGAATGGGTATACTTTGAAATTGGTCCCATTATCACCAGTCAGGATCTGATGATGGGATCCTGGAGAAATCGAGGGAACTCTTCAAATATTATGGGCACACCTATGGCGTTTTGGGTATTTCTTATAGTAACTTGTACAGTTGCTCTCAAAAAGTACCATTTGGGGAAGTGGAACTGATGATGAAGACCACAGATGGCTGCCGAACCTACTCAATAATAAGTATTGAGTGGATTGTGATTCGATTACTTGAATATGGATGTTAAGCACTTTATGCTCGTCACAATGCATTTATGGTGATGTAGAGCTGATGGTGAAGTACCAGGAGAATTCCTCAACAATTAACGGCCCAGCATTGGGAAAAGCAATCTTTTGTAAAAGGTTATAAGTAGTTGACATTTAGGCTCTTGTAACTAGGTAAATTAAAAATCATAGTTGGATGATTTGTGAAAAGAGTGAAATAAAAACTTTTTAACAAAAAATTAAACCTTTGGTGTCTTTAGTTTTGTTTTTTCGTTTTAGGCACCGACTTCCGAAATTAAAGTTATTTTTCACTTTGCAGTGTTTTTGGGAGTCGGTTTAATTTTTTGTTAAAAAGTTTTTATTGCAGAGAAGAGACACGCCTGGGTCTTAGCTGCATTAAACTTGACCAAGTTGGCATCGCCCCATTCGGAGATAGCCTTCAAGGACAAGTTCAAGCGCCCAACCATGTCCTCACGGAGAGACTGGATCTGTGGATCTGGAAAAACTGTAAGCCATTGTGATGGTGCGTAAACAGTTGTATTCTTCAATCTATTTTCAATAATAGCATGCACTGTATCTACACATAAAATCAATATATTTAATATCTTTCTTGGATTTTATTTTACCAACTTTACTTTTAATTGGATTTGATACGGTAGATTCTTTACTTTCATGTCGATGTAGACGGTACATCATGATCGGACGTAAGTGATGTATATTGTGTGTTTTCCTCAACCATCAATCATTCAAAGTCGGATTTTCAATGTCTGGTTCAGCAGTTAAAGTCATATTAAATGCGTGATCAACCGATATACGTGGAGCAGTAATCGATGCAGTCGTTTCAGTGTGATCTGTTGTGGTTGTGGTGCATAAACTATCGGCAAGAACCGGAAAAGCTAAATCTTTCGAAGTATCAATGCTGATAGAAGCTGACTCTAATGTTTTGTTAAACTGTTTGTGTTGCTATTAATTGACGAAGCCGCAGACTGCAAAAAAAATCAATTCGATGATGTCAGATTTATACCGTGTATTTTTACTAAGTGAAACTACAAGATAAATAACTACTGTTTATTTGTCTTGTAGGTACTCAAACAAATTATAAAAAAGCAACTCATTTTTAACTGCAAAGATAATAAAATTGATTTAAAATAAGTACTTTGTTCCATCTAAAACATAATAGGGTTTAAAAATAATCCGAAACAAAATGCAGTTTTGAAATAGGTACTACCTTTGCATAATTTGATTGAATACTTACCATGTCTTCATAGAATATGCGCCAAAATGTGAAGTACGTCCTCCCTAAGCGACGGCGGGTGCCTGAATTAGAACCTGTAAAGACGTGTTACGACGCGTGTCGCGCATACCTACACGACGTTTTTTAAACTCGTGCGGTTCTTTAGCGACGAAAAAATATAATTTTGCGTACGGGTAAATTTATCTACGCGCCATTGTTAGCCATTTAGCAAATCAAGTAAGACTATCTAACCGACATCAATAGTATTAAGCGTTGTCAAATAAAAATATCTAAGAATAAAAAATAAATATTACGATATACAAGTAAAAATATCTAAGCTCTAATATTCTTCCACTTTATTTCAGGCTAACTTATACAAATGACACTGTCACAAAATATATTATCGAGTTAAAATATATAACCACATAAATTACAATTGCTTTATGTAGGTAAAATCTACTAAGTAATTTCAAAGGAAAAATTCTTAACAAGTAAAAATACGTCAATACAAATAAATGAAAAAGTCAATACATGAAAAACCGACTAAATTCATATTCCTAATTGTTAGAACGTCATAACTGCTAGATATTCAAAAAATCACTATTTTTTGGTCGTTTAGTAAGCACAAAATGTAGATTTTACCGAAATCACGCAATATCTAAGCGACAATAAAACTCGTCGTAGAACTATGAGACCTAGACCAAACGACGCAGAAAAATCTACCGGTTCGAATGGTATATATAACTCATTTTACGGATTTATGTCGCTTAGTTAGGATTGCCTTTCAAGCGTCGATATGGACTTTAAAAGAGACGTTGACCTCTGAGTTTGTTTTGGTGTGCCCGCGGCGGCTGGGGCGTGAGGAAGAGAGTTGCCTCTGAGTTGTTATAATTTTATAAGTACCTACGGTGAACAATAAAAAGTATAGTATTATGTATCCATTTATGAACACAGAAATACATTTTAGAAAAGAATAATAATGAATGTCATTGATAATTGAAATGATTATTATAAAATAAAATTATTTATCTACCATGCCGTCTCTAAACGCTACACACTCTGTATCCGTAGCGTTATTGAAATGCGATGCAATACGGCCCGTAATGAGATTACCGGCATTTGTTTAAACTATTGTTCTTTTCAAGTATTCCCGTCATGGGCCATGGTGGGGTCGGCAGATCTCTCGGTACGTAGAAGAGCTACGTTTTTTTGTCGGACAAAATTTTGGAGGAAACGTAAAATCTTTATCGTAAAATATTGTAGTGACTAATGAAGATTTCTAGTAGTTTATCTGACATAGAAAAAAATCACTGTAATGTATTTCCATTGATGTGTTTCCAGAAAATAATAAAAACGTAGTTAAATTCAGAATTAAAAAGTGATAAAGGAAGTTTTCATTAGTCAATACAAAAATTACTGTATCTTTTTTTTTTAATTAGCAATTATTTAATTTATTGTTTTCAATTCATATCATCGATGTAAAGTGATGACCTGAAACACAGGATTTTATAAACCTACGTCAGGCAGGACGCTACGTTATAGTAAGCATTAAATTGAATTTAAGATAAATCATCTTTTTAACAATGATTATTCAGCCACTTAGATAAATCTCTTAGAACTTTTATATATACAAGGTGTAACAGATTAAGCGCAATACCTCAGACACCTCATTTAGAATATTAAATTATAAGTCTAAAACAACATCCGTAACTAAGTAAATAAATTGAAACCAAACCTAGACATTTTTTATAAAATAGTTATCCTTACTAAACGCAAAACGTATGTGCGACATATCCTTACGCAGACGCATACACTCATGCAATGTTAGCGGCCGACACGCACACGAGCGCATTTCCTTGAATTAAGGTTTGTATGAATTTCTCATGATACTGTTTCCATTTTAAGTTAAATGTAAGATTTTTCCGTCAAAATTTAACACCTATGTATTTTTTATGACGGAAATCGATTCAAAAGCCGATTGTGAACCAACTACTTTCAGGAATTGCGTTTATTCTGTTACACGTTGTATATTTACTTCTTGAGTACCTGTAAATTTCTGTCAAATGTTATTTGAATAAATAAGATATTTGTTCATTAAATAAAATTATAAAAAACTGGCTTTTCATTTTTGTAATGAAAGTGCGTTAATGTAGTTTCAATACAATTTAACTTTTACAATAACGCGATCAAGTTTAATATCTCGCTCTATTGCAGATTATTGAGTTTATAGTTAAAAGTATTTCTTATTTTTACATTAAAGGCTTTATTATGTTTTAGGGAATTGTATTTTGAGTTTTTTGCTATACCTGGAGAGACGCCATGGCGTCCTCACCTTCCGCCTGACGCAGGTGCTTACTGGACATGGCTGTTTCGGGAGATACAGACGGGAGGACACGTCCGGGTGTTGTCATTGTGAGCACTACCCAGAGGACATGGTGGAGCATACGTTGGAGATGTGTCCTGCTTGGGCGGAACTTCGCCTTATCCTCATAGAGGTGATCAGCAGTCAGACACTCCCTTCCACTCACTCAGCGCGGGAGAAATCATTCGATGATTTTCCCACCCGGAAGAAAAAGGTTTACTTTTTCTTTCGGGTGGGAGAATGTATAACTTTCCCACCCAGAAAAAAAAAAATTGAGCGGCAGATAAAAAAAACAGACACACCAACAGTCAAGATTTAGATATACAACGTATATGGAAACCCCAAATCTATCCAAAAGGGCTGAAGACAACAACATTTTCAGCTCAAAATAAGTGACTCAAAGAGTTGATATAAAATAATCGGTTCCATATAATTATTTCTTGAATACCAATTATAATAAACGTGTCACAGCACTATGAGCGTATTGACCCTCGTAGTGCTGTGACTGAAACTTTCTACGTCACTTGCTAATAACACGATAATTCTCTTCGTTCTTCTTAGAGCCTGCGCGCACTAGCGATTTAAGTTGGCCGATAGTTCAGTCGCAATCGTACAACGAATTTGAAAAATTCGGTCTCCGGTATCAATGTGTTGAAATTTCTAATAAGTTCTACACAAATGTAGACATAATATGATTGCAAAACCCTGGCCATATCGTTTGTTATCAATTTATCATCCAAAGAAGCCATGTAGTTGGTATGTATATACCCTTTAAATTACACGTTGTATAAGGTGGGCTTCCCACCCATATCATATAAATGAACCGTCCGAAATATTGATATACATTCGGTAAACCGTATTAACGTATTCAACCATTTTGAATCACGTTTCTGATGAACAAAATTTAACAGATAAATCTTACGAGCGCCTACAATGGGCACGTGAAAATCATTGTTCATTTGCGATGCGACATAAATATTTGGTGGGTGGCCATTTAAGTGCCCACTGTAATAGAAGTTAAGTGAAAGGAGATCTTCAAGGTCAAGCAACGCTGTTGTGGCTAGTCCGTGGATGAGTTACCATCTTTATATATCCAGAATCAATAACAATATATCGACGGTATCAGAGTTCGTAACTCCATTGGAGTAAATTTTACAGGAGCAAGAAAAAATTGTTTAATTTATTCATCTATTGCAATATTTCAACTTGTGTTTTAAGGGTAGAATTCATAGAGAAAATTATTTATACATTTTTTTTTAAATACCTATTTATTGTATTTGTGAGAAAATTGACTTAAGTACGAACTTTTCTAGCCACGGTGTTTGGAGTTAGGAAGTGTAAATGCAGTACGACTTTTTATTTTTATAGATTGATAAGTGTACATACCTCATCGTATAATCGTTTAAGGAAATAAAAAGTATTTCATTGTATATATTATAAAAATACTGCATGAGATGGCATTAAAAGTCCATTTTCGTTTTTTTTTTTGTTTGCAGTTTCGCATTTTGTGAATTAGACCGACGATATCTTACTAATACTTCTTACTCTTACTAATAATCTATATATATATTATATATAATATTATAAATGCGAAAGTTTGTGAGGATGGATGGATGTTTGTTACTCTTTCACGCAAAAACTACTGAACGGATCTGAATGAAATTTGGTAAGTAGATAGTTGACATCCTGGATGGCACATTTTTATCCCAGAATTCTCACGGGATCGGGATTAATGCGAGAAAAACCACCCACGCGAACGAAGTTGCGGGCAAAAGCTAGTGATGATATATGTTGTAACTGATTGTAAATATTGACAAGTAAACTGCGTCCTGAAATACAGGTACAGCCCTCAGGCGCAGTAGCTCATTATTATTCAATTACTATTATACTGAACAAATTATTGTAAGTAAAATGTAGAGAAAAAAATGTTATATTAGTTTTATTTCTCCGTGCCTCGGAAAGCAGTTGTTCCCGACTGTCATTAATTGTACACCTTTGACTGTCGTTACAGAGAGTCAGAATCCAGAAAACCTAACCCCAGTTGGTCGGCACTCTACAACAGGCCGGGGAATTTATTGTAAACTAGCTGACCCGCCACGACTTCGTTCGTTTGGTATCCTACCCCTACCCAACCGATACCACTACCCCTATCCTACCGATACCCTACTCATACCTTATACTACTCCTACCCTACCCAACCGATACCACTACCCCTATCCTACCATACCCTACCTCTATCCTACCCTACCCCTACCCTTGAGACCTTTCCTACTTTTTTTTTTCATAAGAACCTTCTGGCAAAACCAAACACAATAAAAAAAGAATCAGCCAAATCGGTCCAGCCGTTTTAGTGTTTTGCGCTTAGCAACACATTTAGCGATTAATTTTTATCATACTTTAGATGAAACAACGTTTTCGTATGAGCAAGTACAAACATATTTTTAAAATCAAACTGGTGTCATTCATCGGCGGAGAATCTGTAAATTTTGGCGCTCAACTAACAACGCCATCTATTGAGCGTTTCGAGTAAACTCGCGATCAAACTCGCGATCGAACACCAGTCTTACGAAGAGGTATTGTGTTACCCAGCTACTGGGTTATTGGCAGTTAACATAGTCTAGAAAAAGCTAAGCAAATGATAATTAATTATACCATGTTCTGTATAGAAAAGCGTTTCAAACTTCTCCAGGCCACTTAACATTCCACTCTTCCCCGAGATACCATGAAATCATGTATAAAATCATAGCCGAGCTCGGAAGCCCTCCAGCCTTGTTTGTTACTGCAGGGAAGAAAAAAACTTCGTAATGGACTCTATGTAACTTTGTCCGCGATGGCGAGGTTACGCTGAGAGCGGAGAGAGGAATAAGCGACGAGTGACAATAGGATTTTCTGTAATATACTCGTATAAATTATGCAAAGGCTTACTACTACTACTGTGGAGTTTCTTGCCGGTTCTTCTCCATAGAAAACGACCAATTTCGAACCGTGCACTAACTGCTGACGTTTTGTAAGTGCCTATGTAGGACTATATAATTATGTGAAATAAAACATTGTGAGTTTGAGTTTGAGTTTGACTAACTTCTAGGTTAACAATGCAGAGCAACAAATTTCGAAATCAAACAATTTTTAACCGACTTCTAAAAATGAGGAAGTTATCCGGGAAGGTAAACGGGCACCTAAGGAAATTTACGTTCTAAGGTCGATTTGAGTTGATGCGCATGAAGTGAATTCGGGCAATTAAAAGAAAAAAAAACGACGGATTCTTTAAAACCGATGTACACCGCCCAAACAATAAGAAGTGGTCGGCAATAAAGACAAGATTTTTTTTTAACTTTTTTTAATTAAATAAAGTTACAAATGTAAAAACCTAATAACGAGTGTGACCTCCTCTTGCCAAAATCACAGGTTGAATCCTTCTAGGCATGCTTTCCACGATGTTTTTAATAATGTTTTGAGGAATACGTTCCCACTCTTCTGCAATGACTCTTTTTAGCTCCCTGATGTTTTGTGGAGCAGGTTGCACTGATCTTACCCGTCTCTTTAGAACATCCCAGACATGCTCAATTGGATTGAGTTCAGGACTTCGAGCTGGCCAATCTAAACGACGGATCCCAACTTCTTGCATGTACGCTTCCACGTCACCAGAACGGTGCGGGCGAGCATTGTCGTCCATAAAAATGTAATCTTCCCCAAGTGTAGTCGATGTGGGTTGTGCATATGGAATTAGGACTTCCATTATGTACCGGTGTGCATTTAATGTTCCATTTTCTATGAAAACTAACTCCGTACGCTCCGTCGAATTAATTGCTGCCCAAAACATAACGGAGCCTCCGCCATAAGGAGTGATTTCTTCGAAACACACTTCCGCATAGCGTTCCCGTGGTCTTCGCAGCACTCGCCGGCGTCGGTCCTCTCCACACAAAGAGATTCTAGCTTCATCAGAAAACAATACTTTATTCCAGTCCTCTAGAGTCCATGAAGCACAGTTCCGAGCAAACTGAAGTCGAGCAACACGGTGCTCACGGAGTAATTTAGGGCCCCGAGCTGGGTGGTAACTCCTGATATTGGCAGCCAAAAGCCTCCTCCTGACCGTCCACAAGCTAACTTCTACTCCTCTTACTTCTTCAAGGCTCTTCTTCAGGTCCACACTTGACGCTTTACCATTCCGCAACGCCTGACTCACCAAAAAGCGGTCATCTCTTGGTTCTGTGCATCGTTTTCTTCCCGAACCGGGTCGTCTTTTGACCGAACCGGTCTCTTGATACCATTGCCAAGTCCTCTGTACAGTTGAACGACTCACATTTAGCCGCTGAGACACGTAAGTTTGCGAACAACCTTCTTCAAGTAGGGCTATAATTTTACCGGCCCTTATCGCTTTATCACTCATATCAAAAAGTGGTATTTAATGTAAAAAGAAAGATTTCTCTCGACGTCTAAATTGAATTCAGAAAATATCATGTGTTGAACTGGAACTAATTATGAAGACCACGTTACAGATGGCCACCACAAGTATTAGAGAGTGAAATACCAAGAGAACTCCTCAACAATGAACGTAAACGTACCACAACTAAAAAGTGAACTAGTAGCTTTCCCCGACTTCATTCTCGTGGAAATGTTCGATAAAAAGTAGCCAATGTGTTATTCCAGTGTATAAGCTATATTACTGTAGAGTTTCATCTAAATACGTTCAGTAGTTTTTGCGTGAAAGAGTTACAAACATCGATCCATTCACTCTATTTATCCATCCTCACACACTTTGGCATTTATAATATCAAAATATGGTTGACCGGGGTTATAAGGGGGTTAAATTTTTACCGTGGTAAAATCCACGGGTGTGAAGCCTCACACGACGGTTGCTTTTATATGGGTGTTCACAGACTGCGGGCAATTAAATATTTTTTTTCTTTCTATACCAAAATTGTTTTGTACTTTGTAGCGTTTTTACTTGGACGTTGGTATCTTTGTAAAAACATTTTAAATGCGAAAGAACTTAATTTAAATGGTATCAAAATCAAATCAAATCAAAAATCAAAATATTTTATTGGTTTATAAAGTTTATACATCATGTAGTGATTGGAGCCTACCGTTAAGCTAATAAAGCCTGTATTGGGAGACTCCGCATATCGTTATTTACGTACATATGAATGTAAAATTAAGAAGCTGGTTTACTTATACTTGTATTAGTATAAGTAAACCAGCTTCTTAATTTTGTTTCACGCAAACTGTCAATGACATGACACAATCTGAATAATAATATAAAAAAGAACTACATATTAGTCTCTGAGTGAGCGTGAGTGGATTTTTGGGTGTGTCTATGGGGTGTGAGTGTATGAGAACAATGCCATGTATGTATACTTGTTGATTGAATGTTATTAGTGCATGTGTGTGTGAGGGTATGTGTGTGTGCGTGTGTGTGGTATGTGTATAAAATTATAACATGATTAGACATACGTACATATTTTTGTCTTTGCTACTGCGGTACGATGCTAAGGAAGGAAGTAAAAATGAACAAAATATAAACCCGAAATCAAAAGCGCTTCAGTTTCCTTAACATAAACGAGTTAAGGGTTATAATTGAATTTACATCAATGAAATAAAAAAATTACCTGCTCGAACATTATTTGTAGCAGAATTTCAGTTTCACCGAATTTCCTTTTTGTTATAATATTTTTTTGTTTTCAGTGTTGACCGTGTCTAATGGTTTATTTAATACAAACGATTAAGTAAAATGGGACTCATTGTCCATTTGCAATGGTAGATTTATTTATATATTTACACTTCATGCACTTGTCTACAAAGAATTAATGCCTTAGGCATTCTCTACCAGTCAACCTATGGCTAGCGATATATTCTTACTTTAAAGAATCAAATGAGCTATATGATAATATAATGAGATTACTAGCCTACACAAAGGGCAACAGCAGAAGAACATTTCAAAAATCTAGGTCTTGGTCTCAGTCCTTAGGCGATGGACTGAAGTCTACTTTACCCTTCCAAATAAAAAAGAACACAAAAAATATACAAAGTTGATAAAAGCAAGAATGTTAAATGTTATAAAAAATTTAATGTTATAAAAATCCTCAGCGCGTACTTAGTCCCAACGCTGAGGATTTTTACAACATTTTCTTGTAGGTACTATACTTTGGCGATTTCTTGGAATTGCTCGGCTCATCTCACTATTCGACCTAAACCTTAAGTTCTCCGATAGCTACCTATATTTACAAAACGTACACACGTAGGTAAACTACGAACACTAAAGCATACACACACATGATGCTGTGTGCAACTAAACTTTTTGCTTTGTACATAACTTGGCAGATAGTCTACAAATAACTTGGCTACAAATTTGTTTACGCAGTTTATAAACTGTTTTAGATGGATAAAATAAAATGATCAGTGAATGTGTTCTGGCTGTCTTGTTTTACTCTAAAATTTTACATTTGAAATATTATGTTTTAAACAAACAGTGTATTTTACTGCGAAAATGTCTATCCCATAAAAAACAATACTTGTCAAAAAACCAAGTCTCGCAACTCAGTTCTTCTACCGTAAAAAGTTGTGAGATCCATGTAATACCAAGTCGATTATTCGATTATTCAGTCCCTACTTAAGGGACCTTCTGTCTTAAGTTGTTACGTAATTATCTTAACATCTTATAGCGACCATATCAATATTAAAAACCTTTAACGTTTTAAATAAATAGATTGACTCGGCCATCGCATTAAAACACAATATATCTCACAAGTAATGCATATATATATATATAAATTACATTGTTTTTGCGATTGCCAAGCCAATCTATTTATTTAGTTTTAATGTTTCCACTGCTGTGACACAGGCCTCTATTCTGAACAATATTCTTTTTTTTTTAAATCGGTAGGCGGTGTCAAAAAAAGAAAATACAAAACAAATGACACCGACTACCGAAATTAAAGTTATTTTTGTCTTTGTAGTGTTTTTATATAGAAGTCGGTTCTATTTTTTGCAAAAAAAAATGTTTTCATGCTTTTTAGTGGGTTGGTTTGTAATTTATCTAGTTGCAAAAGCCAAAATGTCAACTACTTATCACCTTTTACAAAATATTGCTTTTCCCGGTGCAGAGCCGTTAATTTTTGAGGAGTTCTCCTGGTACATCACCATCAGCTCTACTTCACCATATGCATTGTGACGAGCATAAAGTGCTGAACATCTCTATTCAAGTAATCTAATCGCAATCCAGGCAATACTTATTATTGAGTAGTTTCGGTGACCATCTGGGGTCTTCATCATCAGTTCCACTTCCTGAAATGGTGCTTTTCGGGAGCAACTGCACAAAGTACTATAAGAAATACCCAAAGCGTTATAGGTGTGCCTATAATATTTGAAGAGTTCCCTCGATTTCTCCAGGATTCCATCATCATATCCTGACTTTTATGAAAATGGGACCAATTTCGAAGTATATCCTTTTAATCAAAAAATGAATTTTCCAAATCGGTTCAGCCGTCTTTGAGTAATCGGTGATCATACATAAAAATATATATATATATCCGCATCGAATTGATAACCTCCTCTTTTTGTCGTCGGTTGAAAAGCAGGGCTCCGTCACTCCATTTACTTGCGCGCTATAATAACCTACCACCCGGCCGAGCGGTCTCGGGCCGTTTGCGGACCAAATTCAGTATGGTTTTCACAAGCGAAGCGCAAGCACGTTATTCAATTTTAATCGTTACCTACATTCGTTTGTACACGTACCTAGGAAGATGCCTTCTGGTGCCTTATGTGCTGCCCTCGATTTGTCCATGATCCCATCATCAGATCCAAACATGACGACAATGGGACCAACTAGAAAGTATACCCTTTTTTTTCAAACAAAACAGAATTTTGAAATCGGTCCAGCCATCTGCGACTAATGAGGTAACACAAGAAAAAAAAAAGTTGAAGACGAATTGAGAATCTCCTTTTCTTTGAAGTCGGTTAAAAATAAAATAAAAAAAATAAAAAATATTAAATAGGGAATTTTCCGTAATCTATCACGCACCAACCCAGTGCAGGTTAGTGGATATTGCAAGTTTTTGGATTTTCGGATCTAGGACATGTTAGTTTCCTCACAATTTTTTGCTACTCCGATTTGATATCAGTAGTATTGATGAAAATAACACAAAGGTTTGTGTCTACCTGGGTTCGAACTTAGGTACGAATTTACATCTACAAATTATAAGTCGTAGGTACTATGCTGGTATACATTTTAAAAACAAGAGACGATCGTAAGTATATGTTTTTAAACTTTTGTTTAAAGCTGCTACACTCGCGAGCAAAAGTATGGAATCACTTACTTGGAATTGATTCCGCGCGATCTTGAGTACTTAATAACTAGTTAAGAATAATAAAAATGGTACCATTTTAAAGGTTTAACTGTTAACTTTAAATTGATACCAAATTAGCCGAGGTCCTTACCCCACAGGGGGTGCCTTTAACGTGTAGTCGCCTAGTTTGTAAGTTTTGTAATAAGCCCTGGCTGAGGGCTTTAATTTATTTATTAATTAAGGCAACCACAGGCAAGCCCGGTTAAGCAGCCGACAACCTCAAAGGTTGTCGGTCTAGTCTAACCGGATGCAGGTTACGTAACGATTGGCGGTGTGGCTCATGGCTGTCAGTATTTAGCCATTAACTCCTATTTTATTTTAAACTAGCTTTTGCCCGCGACTTCGTCCGCGTGGAATAGTTACTTTGGGCTAACGTTAAATTTAACCCCGATTTTGAAGCATTCTTCATTGGCGCTCCGCTCCTATTGGCCTTAGCGTAATGATACAATATAGCTGTGCCCGCGGCTCCGTCAGCGTAAGTTAATGTATTGGTAATATTGTTTAGATCACGTTCACATGAGGCTTAAGTACCTAGAGAACGCTTCGACCGCGAGACGCATCGAGCGCGGCGACCGATTCTCAAAAATAATCCTTATAGCATGATTCAGTATTCACGCGCGATGGCTTATTATTATAAGCGTATTTCATGTGTATTGTTCATAACTTTGGTGTTTCTATACCGATTTGTATGATTCTTTTTACGGTTTCGTAGCCGAATGGCAAAAAACGGAATCTTTATAGTTTCGACATGTCTGTCCGTCTGTCTGTCTGTCTGTCTGTCTGTCCGTCCGTCCGTCTGTCACAGCAATTTTATTCCGAAACTATTAGGACTATACATGTGAAACTTGATAGGTAGATGTATTCTGTGAACCGCTTTCTGATTTTGAGAAAAAAATTAAAAAATATTTAAAATAAAGGGGGGCTCCCCATACATGGAACTAAACCTGAAAATATTTTTTTTTCATGAAATCGATGCATGTGTGGTATCTATAGACAGTTCTTTAAAAACGACATCGGGGTTTCTAAAACCACTTTTCCATAAAGTCAATCGTTTAAAAGATATAAGCTTCCAAAGTGGTAAAATGTGTGTGTGGCGGACACAACCTCTAACTTCTATAATAATGGAGTGAAAAATCTAAAAAAAATATATGTCTGTGGATCTTAATATAAACTTTCAACCAAAATTAGTTTGAACAAAATCAATTCAGCAGTTTTTGAGATACAGCATATTTTCTAAAACCGCAAATATAACTTTGTAATTCATACAAACACTATGAAAAACAAATTTATTCGGCGCAGTTGTAAAAAATGTAAAAAAGCCAGTTTTAAGAAATTGTAAGGTTTTTTTTCAAAACAAATTTATTTGGCGCAGTTGTAAAAAATGTAAATAAGCTAGTTTTAAGAAATTTGTAAGGTTTTTTTTTTCGTCAAATAAATTTGCATATTATATTATAGTTACTACGGAACCCTTCATGGGCGAGTCTGACTCGCACTTGGCCAATTTTTTTATGGAATAGTTAATAATGTTAACTTTTTCAATTAGGGGTGACTGAGAGTGTTATAAACGTAAGAGTAGACAAATATTATAATCAGAAAGCTTCGAACTGCTAAGCTATCGGGAGTTACACGTGTTATTGTGAGTCAACCATAAAAGTTAGACATATGCTGTCGTGGGATATTTTTTATATAATTTTATGGAGAACATTTCCGTCATAAAATGATTTGTGTAGCTTTAACCATTAAGGTTGCACACGCGACGGAAGCTTAAAAAATGGAGTAACTTCTCCCGTTTTCCCAACATTTCCCTTCACTGCTCTGCTCCTATTGATTGTAGCGTGATGAAAAGTATACTATAACCAGCTCAGGAGTATGAAAAATAATTGTACCAAGTTTCGTTAAAATCCGTCGAGTAGTTTTTGTTTCTATAACGGTTATACAGACAGACAGACAGACAGACAGACAAAAATTTAACTGATTGCATTTTTGGCATGAGTATGGATCATAGATAAAATGTATTTTTGATTTCTGTGGTATGGATCCTTAATCACCCCCTGATAGTTATTTTGGAAATATATTTCATGTACAGAATTGACCTCTCTACAGATTTATTATAAGTATAGATTATAACAGAAACGATACTGAACTCTAAGTGGTTATTAAAACGGTGTCAGTGAGATGACAGCGAGATCGTTAAACTAATTTACACCGTCTTAATAAATCAATAAGTTACAGTTTGTTAAACCAACCTAATTGTATTAGAGTGTTAGGAGTGAAACGGGTTGACGGATTGGTCAGGAATCAATTTGGATGTTGATACTTACGCCTGTAAGCCATACATACAGGATATTTGATATTTATACAAATTATATAAACCTGTATTTGATGGTCTATCATTGTACGTACATACGTGATATTGGCAAAATTGTTGTGGCTTCTCCACAAAAGCTTCTAATCAAGAGTTGAAGTTAAACTTTAAGACGCTCAAACGATTTGACGATCAATACCAAATGGTATATTTGGGTAGTATTTATTTATTTTTTATTTGGAACAATACTCTAATACTATAATTATGTTTAAGCAGTCATGCTAGCGAAGAAAGAGGCCGAACGCGCGAGGGAGAGGCAACTCTTTTCCTCGCGCCCCAACCGCCGCGGGAGACGCCCCGTGCATCGGGGATCGCGAGCAAATGTCCGGTCACCGTAGGCGCGGACTTGCGGACGGCGAGCAGCTCATCTTTCGGTAATGACTAGGCCCGTGTCGTCGGCGCGTCGTGTACCACGCGCGCCTCAAAGAGCTGTCAGCACCAGTGACGTGGCCCCATAGGGCCATTGCCATTGCTGGGGTTGCGGGAATGTACTAACGAGATACCGAGGCCCCGGAACTTAAGGGCAGCTGAAAGAACAGGGTGGGTTTTTAGTCAGTAGAAGTCCGACACTCCCTTCCGCTTAACTCAGAGCGGGAGAAGTCATTTATGATTTTCCACACATTGTTCACAGATAGATAGATAGACATACTCTTTATTGTACACCATAACAAAATTAAATGAGGACTTAAAAACTAAAGGGTGTTACAATGGGACAACCTTTGGATGGATTTGAATATAAACTTAAAAATTAGGTCTGCGTTTAAGAATCTATACTTCTATACTAATATTATAAAGAAGTGTTTGTTTGTAAGTTTGTATGTAGGGGCCAACGACCATACATATTCAGCAGGGGCTGTATTTTCGTTGGTAATCTCCGGAACTAGTGATCCAATTTCAAAACCTTTTTCATTAGTGATAAGGTGCATTATTGCATCTAATATAAATTGATTATGAAATCCACGATAATTTGATTGATATTAGAGTTAAATAATATTGAATACTAAATACAGTAAGTTATAGTAAGCTTACCAGCCGATCGCAGCAGCTAGGGACACGTAGATAAATAGTTCTTCCTGAGTACATTTTTTAAAACTACCAGATATTGCCAGTATCGTAACAACATGGCTTAGCATCAAAAGACACTTTGCTTTTCAAGGTATTGGCTACCTAAGACCTCTTTTCACGCCCCAAATATAAAAACCTTGAAGTAACCTACTCTAACATTCCATAATAGGACTCCTGGGGCCAGTAATTGTGTATCGACCCAGCGGAACAAAACTAGATCGAGATTTAATGGGAAAACTTTCCCATCGCGCTTTGTACATTGTTCAGTTAATTGGGGGGTACTCTTACGATGTAATAAATTGCTCGTGAGGGGATTTGGAAATAAGGAACTCTTTGCTAAGTGATATCAGACCGGGCACGCCGCAATTGCGGCGGTAAGACCCCTCTTTGAGGAGTGGCTTGAGCGGCGTCACGGCATCCTGACTTACCGCATGACGCAGGTCCTCACCGGACACGGAAGTTTCGGGAGGTACCTGTGTCTGATGAGGAAGGAAGAAACACCTGGGTGTCACCAGTGCGAGGATCGCGAGAGCATACGGTGCAAGACTGCCCCGCTTGGGCAGAGCATCGACGTGTCCTCACGGCGGCGATAGGCGGAGACCTCTCGCGCCCGGCATTGGTCGAGGCCATGCTGCGGGGCGAGACGGAGTGGGAGGCGGTCGCCTCCTTCTGAGAAGCAGTCATGCTTTCGAAAGAGGAGGCGGGCCGCGTGAGGGAGAGGATAGCGTCCTCCCTCCAGCCCAGCCGCAGTGGTAGACGCCCACGGCGTCGGACGTCGGCCGACGATCTCCGGCCACCGTAGGCGCGGGCATGCGGACAGCGAGTAAAGGGCAACTCGCTGTCCGACCATGGACCATGCCCGGCTCGACGGCGCGTTGTATTCCACGAGCGCCTAAAAGAGCGTCAGAAAGATGACGAGGCCCCCCTGTAGAGGGCCGAAGCCTGCCGGGGTCGTGGGACTTATCTCATTATCGTGACCCCGGAACGTAAAGGGCTATTGAAGGAATCACGTAGATTTTAGTCAGTACAAGTCTGACAGTCCCTCCGGCCCTGCCCGGGGTGGGAGGACTCATCTGATGATTTTAACACGTTAAAAAAAAAAGTGATATCAGCCGCATATTGGTCATCAATCTTAAGCAAGTTTGTTGAGGTCAGCGATGTGATGGGAGACCATGTATTACTATTTGCATCATTAGAACTTAAAACGGGATATATACCATGTGTATACAACGAGTAACGGAAACCCCATATCTATCCAAAAGGGCTGAAGACAACATCTGGTATGGAGTCTCTATGCACAGTTTTAGCACAAAATAACTGACTCAAAGAATTGATACCAAATTATTGGTTTCATATATTTCTTGAATACCAATCATAACAAACGTGTCACAGCGCTACGAGGGTCAATAACTTTCCACGTCACTTGCCAATAACACGATAATTCTTTTCGTTCTTCTTAATTTGAAAAATTCGGTCTCTGGTATTGTGTATTGGAATTTGTAATAAGTTCTACACACGTAGACTTAGGATTACAAAACCCTTGCCATATCGTTTGTTATCATCCAAAGAAGCCATGCACTTGGTATGTATATACCCTTTAAATTACACGTTGTTTCGAGTTTCCGATGTTGCTATGTTGTGTTCAGTTCACGGATGAACTGAAGTCATTGCGACTGCTGCAGCTGTAGAAAGTCGTATATCGGTCAGACAAAACGTACCACATATTTAAATAAAATTTAATTGTCCGTCTGTGATTTCATAAGAATTGTATTTTCTCAAATGCAGTTATTTACTTGATATCTACTAAAACCAAAACAAACTTATTATTTAAATATTGTCTGTCTGTCTATCTGTCTGCCAGTCTGTTTATCTGTTTGTCCGAGCTAAACTCTAAAACAACTAGACCGATTTGAATGGGACTTCCAATGGAAGATCCACTTCTATGTTATAGGGCAACATATAGGTTACACTTTTAGGTTACCTTATATTATATATTTCTTGAAAAAAATATGATAAAAAGTGTGGTAAAAAAAACGAATTTTGATTTTAAATTATGAATTAAATAAAAAATAATTATTTAGCTAAATTTGGTTAATTTGTACCGTTTTGTTTATATTAAATATAAGACTCGATTAAACAAAGTAAAATAAACAAAATATTGACGTGACAACGTCTTATAATTCGATGAAGCTGGCTGCACGCACAAAAATACATGACTCATGCGGCGTTACCTCGCTCTGAGGCGTTACATTTAAGGCTTGAAGTTCAAGCGAGAGCGCGGAACGAGCGACAAAGAGGCACAATCGGCCTCCGCGTTCGGCAGCGTTCGACATCTGTCTCTCTCCTACTTGAGTGAGCGATGCGTCGGTGTGGACAGCTGCTATACAATAATACATTTATGTACATGTTTTCGTCAAGTATGAAGTGCAGTGAAAACTACTTTAGCAACGCCATTCGCGCAGCCAATAATCGCTGTTTCAAAATCGAAAGCACAAAAACAACGTGAGTACAGACAGCGTATCGCAGCATCTAGAACTCCTGCTCAGGTGGCTGCTGCGAGAAAATCAAAAAACGAAAGACAATGCAACAACAGAATACGCCAAGCTGCTAACTTGGCTATTGCCAGTGGTTCTCTTGAAGCGACAACTACATCTTCATCTCGTTCAGGGGAAGAGTCGAACAATGTAACAACAAAATATCTATCAAACAAAAAAAATTAAAATTTTCTATTGAAAAATGCAACCATTCCATCAGTATTTTCTTATGACGTTGTCACGTTCAACTATCGTCAGTAAACCGACTTTACAGACAACCGATTTTTTTTTTTTGCAAGTACCATTTCTTTGCTAACCATATTTTTTAAGTTACATTTGACAAATAGACGTCATTGACGATACATGTTGGCCGAGCGTTGTCAAGTGAAAGCCAATACCAACATGTAGACGGTATATTTGCCTTGTCTTGCTATCGCTCGGTGTCACTTGCCTAGTTGGCCGAGTGGAGGCCAGCGCCAACGTGTATAGAGCTCATTTGGTGCAACTTGTCTTCGCTCGCCGCTGCTCGTGATCACTTGCCTCACTTCGGATCGGTGTCGGTTTTTGGTCACAAATCAAAGGCGCTCGCCTGCGTTCGGCCAACATGTGGGCAGCTCTACAGATCCTCTTCTACATTGGTTGTCTGCATTGGCGTTCGACGAACTGGTCGAACGTGTGGACATTATTTCTTGCCTTGTACCTATTTGCCAATGCTCGCGTTGGCCTATATTGTTGGCGTATAGTAAGTTTTAGTTAGGAATAAACTAAACAGTTGAAAACTTTTCATTCCGTGTTTAAATTCTCGATCAATATCAAAAATTGGCCAAGTACGAATCAGACTCGCCCATGAAGGGTTCCGTAACTACGCCAAATAACTATGTTTTTCATAGTGTTTGTATGAATTACAAAGTTATATTTGTGGTTTTAGAAAATATGCTATATCTCAAAAACTGCTGACCCGATCTCGTTCAAACTAATTTTCTTTGAAAGTTTACATTAAGATCTACGGCATATATTTTTTATAGATTTTTCACTCTATTATTATAGAAGTTAGAGGGGGCGGGGACACATTTGTTTGTGGGGTCATTTGTTCTATGTCTGGGTGTAATTTATCTATAATATGTATGTATTTAGAAATATATATGTATGTTTATCAGTTGTCTAGTGCCCATACCACAAGCTCTGCTTAGTTTGGGACTAGATGGCGTTGTGTGAAAAAGTTGTGGAATATTATTATTATTATTATATTATTGTTTTACTATTTTATATATACGTATATCTTTTAAACGATTGACTTTAAGAAAAAGTAGTTTTAGAAACCTCAGTGTCATTTTTAAAGACCTGTCTATAAATGCCACACACGTATAGGTTCCATGAAAAAATATATTTTCAGTTTCAGTTTCATGTATAGAGAGCCCCCTTAATTATAAATTTTTTTTTTATTATTTTCTTGAAATCGGAAATCGGTTCACAGAATACATCTACCTATCAAGTTTCACATGTATAGTATTGTATAGCCCTAATAGTTTCGGAATAAAATGGCTGTGACATACAGACGGGCGCACACACAGACAGACAGACAGACATGACGAAATTATAAGGGTTCCGTTTTTTTCCATTCGGCTACGGAACCCTAAAAATGAGCGGGGATGCCTGACACTTTTGACAGCTCACGAATGCAGAATGACAGATGAATGATATCTGATATTGAGTGACGTTCAATTAATTGTTTCTGGTTAGCGCGTATGGTGCGAACGTCAAATGTAATATAACCGTGAGACAATGAAATCTGTACTTTATTTTATTATTTATTATATTTTATTATTATAAAGCAGAAAAGTTCGTTTGTCCATTTGTTTAAACACGCTAATCTTCGAAAGTAATGGGTGGATTTGGATCGGTATGGAAGTAGCTTGAAGCTCAAGGAAGGTTATACCCAACTGCAAAGAAGGAGAAGGATGTTTCTATGGTGATATAACCCACGGGAACGAAACGCCATGCGACTAGTTTTTATTGAATTTCATACAGTTTTTTTAATGAACTTCTATCTTTTGGAGTCGCAGCAAAATCTGTAGAGGAGGAGCACATAGCTAAATAATATTAGCCAACGATTGCCGAGGTCGGTGGTATAGACACCAGCACATGAAGCTAGCCGAAACTGTAAAATTTTCCCAATCAACCTTGAATCTAATTTCTTTAACAACAAAGTTGAAAATCTATTAAAGAAATTTGACAGATTGTTGTAGCTTGATGTGTTGCCGTCTGTACCTACCCCGGGGGTCTAGTGCGGTTTGGTGAATGTCTTACTCTCTTCGGATTTTTGAGCCTTAGGACATACCGGTTTCCTACCGATCTGTTTCCACACCATTTGAATAGCAGTGGTGATGATGACCATAACACAAACGTTTTTTTTTTATTATTAAGGCGGATACAGACTTACGAAATGTAACATGCAATGTAACATGCGATGAAAGAATTTGCCGTCCACAATGTCGCAATGTATCATGCAATGTAACAGAGTTCCCAGAGTGTGGACTTCTTGCGCGCACGGACCATGCACACTACACGCAAAAACAGAGCATTTCAGTCGTGTGCGCCGCGATCTGCCATTGGTTGGTATTTTCGCCGAATACAAAGGGGTGTGGACGGGTTGTGTGTGTTTGTACTGCGGAACGACACGACCAGGGCTGCCAGATTGTATATTTGGATACAAAACGTGTATTATCGGAATGTTCATTGTATCTATTGCGTATAGGTAGTCATTCAGTATAATTGGATACAAAAAAACACGGCAATCGGCATATTTATTTCTAAAAGAGACGTACTTGAAAAGGAACGTTATGTACTTATTCGCCTTTTCTGTCACGACGAATGATAAACAGAGATGGAGATATTATACAGTATCAGCATGCTTACCAACTTGACAATATGATTTATAGTTGTGTGGTGGTTTTTTTGTCTGTGAACTTTTGTTTGGTTTGGTGTCGTGTTTGTTAATCTGTAGGACGTGTTTCCTTTTCCTGTTTAAAGTTTTCCATGTTGAATTGTTGACTGTCGTGTGTTTTGGCGCCTTTTTTGGTTACTTTGGTCGGATTGTTCAAGTTTTGCGTTCTGCGTCAAGCAAGTTATTAATCAATTAATGAATAATATCTCATATTGTGTGACTTAAAGCTGTGTGACTGACTGACTCATATTGTGTGGCTGAAAGTGAAAAGTTGGATATTTCATGATTTTCATGTGTACATACATCGAACAACATAATTTGTAGCTGCGACAGAAACTAAACTACAGTAAGTACCTACTTACCAATTTAAACTCACATAATGGCGTGTATGTGTCAAGGAACATATGTACATATTTACTTTATACTAAATACATGGTTTTCGGGTTTTGGTTCTTTTGCATCTTTTCATGTTTGTTGCAGCAAGTCTTATCAATGGATAAATTCTTGACCAAAAAAAGACCCGCTCCTACTTCACCTAATACATCTCAAAATTTAGATGCTCCTTCATGTTCATCATCAGTGGCAGTATCAACAGCACCTATAATAAAAAAAGAAACTAAACTTTCTTTTTAAGAATTTGCTTGTTTTTAACATTGATGAACACGAAGCAGTTGTTGCAAAATGCAAATTTTGCAATATAGAGTTGGCCGGCCACCAGGTTGTGCTTGAAAAACATATAGCGAGTCAAAAGCACCAGCAATTTGTATCTATTAGCAATACAAACAAAACAATCACTAGTGTGCAACCCAGAGCAGAGCACCAAGATAAAACGAGCTGAACTTAAGATTGCCGGTATGCTTGCAGATACTAATTTGCCATTTACTTTGATGGACACTTTAGTACCACTAATGTCAGATATTTTTCCGGATTCTAATATTGCAAGAGGTTCGGCAATGTGTAGAACAAAGGCTACTGCAGTTGTCACACAAATATTAGGGCCTGAATTTTTTACAGAATTATTTGATTCCATAAAAGTCCCAGGAAGTCACTTTTCATTAATGATGGATGAAACCACTGACACCACTGCTAAAAACAGTGTGCCATTACTATTATTTATTATAACACAGACTTCGATATAAAAACAGAATTTCTGAATATCATAGAAACAGAGTCCAGTACTGCAGAAAGCTTGTTTGAGCGTTTAAAGTGAATGTGTAGGCAGTAAAAATATTCCCTTTTCTAATTTAGTGGGATTTTCGTCCGACACCACTAATTCAATGGTTGGCATACATAATTGCATATTCTCACGTTTAAGGAATGAATTACCTAGTATTGCATGCATATAATGCTCATGCCCCAGTATTCACTTAGTGGCATCAAAAGCTTGCCTACACCTACCGAGATCCCTCGAAGACGCCTTAAGAAATATAGGGTCTCATTTTTCGCGCAGTAATAAAAGGAAAAAAAGCTGATTGAAATGCAGCAGTTTTTTGGAGTTGACATCCATAAAATCCTTAGTCCTGCAAATGCACGGTGGTTGTCACTTAAACAATGTGTAGACAGAGTTCTAGAACAACTACCTGCACTGATCCTTTACTTCACCGAAGAATACCTTTTCCGATGATCCATCTAAAACTACAGATGAAATACTTTCTGTATTAAAAAATGACCTAATGATCATTTATTTTGAATTTTTATCGTATTCACTGAAGCTGCTTACCGATTTCAATAAATTATTTCAATCAGAAACTTCTTTGCTTCAACGCCTAAAGCGAGAAGTTCAGTCCTTAATAAAACCATTTATGCCAACTACATGAAGTTTGCCATTGCTAAATCAGACCCTTATACCGTTAATCACAAACACCCAGATAATTTTCTGCCACTTGAAAAAATTTATGTTGGAGTCCAAGCAACTGCATCAATTACATCATTTTTAGAAAAACACCCAAAAGATCCAGCAGCAAAATTAGAAATAGACAAAGTTAGAAAAGGGTATTTACAGTTTTATATTGAAGTAGTTACTCAGCTAAAAACCAGATTTGAATTCACTGACCCAATCTATCAATACATCGACATTGTTAACCCATGTCATGCTCAAGCTTTGATATGTAAGGAACTAAGTGCCATAATAAAACGCTTTCCTTGTTTAACATCAATTGTTGACCAACAAAAATTAGACACTGAATGGATGGAGCATGCCCTCCTAGACCATGAAAATTTAGGTCTGGAAAATAAACTTTCAGCAGCACAATATTGGAAAAAGTGTTTTCACTTAGTGATCGACATGGTAACAAAAGCTTTCCAAATTTAAAAGCAGTCATAACACTTTTGCTTATATTGCCATTTTCGAATGCATCTGTGGAGCGCATTTTTAGTCATTTAAAAAAAATAAAAACGCAATATAGAAACTGAAAACTGAAACAATAGCTGCTCTTATGAGTACAAAAAATGGCATAGCCAAACACGAAAGGTGCATTGCTTTTGAGTCTTCTAGAGCTATGCTAAACAAAAAAAATAATCTACAAGAAGAATTAATATTAGAAATCTGCATGACGGTTGGTTTCTTGTGGTTGCATGAATGGAAATTGGTAAGACCAGAACAGGGTAACCATATTAACTATCAATCCTAATATGCTAACCTGTGCTTCTCATTTACCATCTTCTTTTTGTGTGTTGCTTTTGTTTTTGCTTTCGCAAGGCACTTCGACAATGTAAAGTGTAGGTACGTAGTAATTGTTGAAAATTAATAGGGGAGTAAAACGATTGATGGCAGTCTAAATCGACGCAATCTTCGTATGTATTCATGTGAAAGTGATTCATATTATTTAATTTAATTCCAGATTTAAATTTTACCACCAATGTGAATGATAAATATAAATATGATTGAGTGGGACCAGTACTAAAAAGGATAGACAGGTACCTGGTTGATTTGATTGATTCAAAGAATGAACAAAAATCATAAAAATTTAATATAACGGAACAGTGGCTACTAAATACTGGACAGAATTTTTTTTTATTGTCAAGTGATTAAAAATCGGGTATAAAAATAATTATGTATAATGCAGTCGAATTTTGTATAATTGCAGACACTCGACCGTATAAACGAGATTAATGTGCTGGCAGCCCTGGACACGACCCATTCTCTTCGCGTGTTTTCGGCAGACTGAGCTATGTTCGCCGCGCGATTACAGATGCGAGTAGCGCGCTGCGTCCACAATTATGTCTCTTTTCATGTTACATTGTATATTACGTTACACCAGTCTGTACCCGCCTTTACGAATGAGCCCACTTTTGACCCCGATCACGCCTGATAGTAAGTATAAGATGAGGTCTACGATGGAACGAGCGAGCCCAGAAGATGCCTCTTCATTCTTGCTTTAAAGGCTGACGGGTCATATGTGGCAGGGAACACAGAAGCCGGCAGAGAGTTCCACACCTTGGCTGTGCACACAATAAATAAGTTTAATAGCAAATTTCTGCCTAGGTTCAAACCCATGACTTACAACTTGTAAGTCGTTCTCGTAACGACTGGGCCAGCACTGCTCCACATAGCAACAGGAATATTAAATAAACTATGTAACATGTTATCCCACATCTTAAACAGTCACTCAAAACATATTTCCAATATTATATATATTACACACTATTTCCAATTCAATAAGAATACATTCATGAACTAGCCGTACCTAACTAAAACTTAAACATACTAAACACAAAACAATTGAAAAATGTAACTACCATTTTTCTGTAAAGAAATACTTATTAAATTTCATAATACATTTAATGATACATAAATAAAACGAATCTACCCTCATCTCTTAATGCTGAGGGATCTTTCAATTAAGCGGAACGCGTTTCACATCAAATTACATTTTAATTAAATCGTAATTTGTCAGAAAAAGTAAAATAAATCATGTTTAGTTTGAACGCGAGGGAAACGGACCCCAAGAATTTCGCGATAATTTATTTGAATTTTGATTTGCGTAGACTTCGTTTATCTTAAGGGAGCGTAGGGCATTGGCGGTCCGAGGTAACATGTTGGCCCGAAGATTCGCTCGGTGTAGCAGTCTTGTGAAAGTAACACTATTTAAGGCGTATTGCCAGTGCTTTTACACGGGGAATCTTTGGTTCAACTATACCAAAAGAACGCTGGATGACCTACTCGTTCAGTATAATAATATTTTTAGGATGCTGTTGGGACTGCCACGAATGTGCAGCGCTTCTGCTATGTTTGAGCAAAACCGAGCTGACGGCCTCCACGCCGTCATTCGCAAGAGAACCGCATCGCTGTTGTCAAGGTCGCGGGCGAGTGGCAACAGCATTCTAAAAACTGTGGCGGAAAGTATCGACTCTCCGGTTATTAAAAGTCTTGTGAGAAGGACAATCACTAACCATTAATTTGGGGATGTCCTTTTCACAATACTACTTGGTCTGTCTTCTTCTCTATTGTATTTTAACTACTAACACTGGTAATAAATTATATTATTGTTTACTAACACGCTGGTTCATTGTTGTCTGAAAATTAAGAATTATTATTATTATTATCTTACTTCTTACTATCTTCTTACATATTATAAATGCGATAGTTTGTGACGAAAGATGTCTAAACATATGGATGTTTGTTACCGTTCCACGTAAAAAGTACTGAACGGTTCTAAATGAAATTTGGTAAGAAGATAATAGACTTCCTGGAATAACACACAGGCTACTTTTTATATTGGAGTTCCCACGGGATCGGGATTTATGCAGGTAAACCCACCCACGTGAACGAAGTCGCGAGCAGAAGTAAAAAGTTCCTTTCTGTAAAAAATAAATACACACAACCTTGATGCCATACGATAGAATAACGTAACATAACCAGTCTATAAAGGTCTAGCTGCTGGGACAGAGGCCTCCTCTCTTTGAGAGAAAATGGGTCGTAAACGAGGGTCCAGTGCAAATTGGTGGATTTTACAAGTCTTCGGATTTTTTAGTCCTGGGAGAAGCTTGTTTCGTCACTATGTTTTTCTTCACCGTTTTGACATCAGTGATGTTGATATAGTTACTCAAAATCATGTGACTGCTTCGACTCGGACCAACATTCCTTGTAAGTTGGTCATACAATCACTGGGTTACCATTGCTTTACGACGCACACTCGACCAGTTACACCGAGAAAGCCCAACTAAAGACGGTCCCGTATTTACGGGACACGGCATAGCACCCGCGGACAGAGGGCAAACGGGCCGTGGCCAGACCCAGTGGATATGCCGGTGTCCTCACAATGTTTTCATCGCTATTATCATCGCATTATAAGAACAGTGTCAATTGTGATAATAAAACACTAAGTAATTTTTTAATGTTTGAACCCACAACCTACAACTCGTCAGTCGTACTAGTAACCACTGGGTCACCACTGCACTATCCTTTCTGATAACCAACCAATTTAAGTTCCGTCCTCTGTCTATCCAATCACTTTAAAAATAACATCACACCTCACGTATATTCGCTAGTGCAATGTTTGGAAGAGAGAGTCCGTGTATGTAAAATATAATAAAATTAATACTTAGACTAACTTGATTTATATCGGAGACTATGGAAGCTTACAAGTTGTCCCATGTTTGATCGTAATCATCGCCACGGATTAGATGAATAAGGTTGGAATGGTAATGTGGGCGTGGCGAGCGCGCCACATTTATGATACAAAAATCATAGCTCGATCGATTAATTCATTCACCGCGTTTAGTGCGCTTCAGATTACTTCGGAATACAGCTCTGCTTTAAAATTCCGTGTTGTGCAATTATAACCTGTAAAACAAAAAGCTAGACCGCAAGTATAGAGTGAGGAGGTATATCTTTCCATCGGTAAGTCGAAAATAACATTTAATTACAATTTTATTTGTAAAAAACATAAAGAGTTTCTGATCACTATGAAATTCCGAACATTAACAACATTATTGCAACAAGTTACAAAAAGTATACATTGCCCGATATGTACTTGCTTAATCAACACAATGACCAAGTCCGCTTACAATGTACTGCAAGCGTTGCGTCCTCCACACTTCAACCATTGACGTTTCGTCCTTTGCCCTGATTGGCCGTGATGCACGGCGCATGTTTATCGACAGTAAGTTACAATCAGTAGCAAGCTCTCGATTTAAGTGTGTGTAATTTATTTGTGTGCGTAATTCGCATACGTAACGGGCCTCTTGCTTGTAGTGGAGTTAAAAAGTGGGAGACAAGCGGCGACACGCGTTCTCATATAAATCAGATTCTCATACAACTATTTCCTTTCTAACCTCTTTTATCTGTTCTGTGGTAATCGCACTAGGTAGCTTCGACGGCACGTGGAACTAGAAAAGTATGTATATGGTATATCCTAAAGGTAGACGAAAAGAATGAGTGGAGATGAAGTATTTCAGTAACTTGCACTTGCATGGCTCTGCAAAATATCAACTTACTGCACTAGACTCAATTAAGCGCAAAGCAAAAAGGCTCATAAGCCACGAGGTGAAGCGTTTCTTGCCTGTCGGTCTTCTAGAGAATGTACTTCGGGAAATGTGCGCAGGAGCTACACGACCTGATCCCTCCATCTCCCTTTCACAACCGGTCTACCAGACACAAGGGTAACATCTACGCTGGGTTGATATACCGTCTTGTCTTCTCCTTCACATTTTTTATTTAGTAAGCGTGCTCCATCTTCGACCACATCGTCACTTACCATCAGGTGAGATGGTGGTCAAACGCGAACCTATTATCAATTTAAAAAAAATGCCAGCATAGGTATGGAACACTCTGCTGGCTTCTGTGTTCCTCACCACATACGACCCGTCAGCTTTTAAAACAAGTGTGAACTGTTTTGTTTAAATCAAATAAATGAATAGTTACTAAACGGCTAGAATTACTTTTTTTTTCCAAAGTAAAGTACAGATTATGCACATCTGTTTATAGATAGATATGTTCTTTATTGTATATCAAAAAAGAAAACAAATAAGGACTTAACAACACAAAAGGAGTGATACAATGGGCGAAAAGCGATCTTTAACAGACAACCTTTGGATGGATCTGTGTTAACAGAAGGAGAAAATAAATACGCGGGTAGTCCACGCTGTACTATTTACCTATATACGATACAAAAACAATAAAATACATTCTCAAAACATATATACATATAAAAAAGAAACTAAGACATAATAACAACAATTTAAGGAGAGAAATAAGGATCTTTTAAGGAGAGAGATAAAGATGTTTTTGAAAGACGAGTTTGTGCTTGTCTTACTGACACGGGTTGAGCATTCTACAGCCGTACTGCTTGAGCTGCGAACGACTTACCAAAGAAATTGGTGGAGTGACTCGATATCACAAGAAGTTGCTTGTTTAAAAGTTTACGATAAATGCCAGTAAAAGATAACACATAACATTACGCCTATTTTCGGCGAAGAGTTAAGTAGAGTTACTTTAGCATTTATTTATTAATATTTCGCAAGTTAAATGAAGTCTTAAGTATTATGGAGCTCTTTGCTAAATATCATCCGTCAAAACTTTTCCCAAACATATATTCTGACAGTTTGATTACTTTATGCGGCTCACCCAAGTGTTGTTTCTGTGCTTTGGTTCGTCAAATCGTTCGAGCTCTTTAAAGCTTTAAGTTGAACTACGCAAACACTTACAAATGCTTGCATTGTTTGACAGGTTCGCTCAAATCTGTGTGTCTGTGGCCATAAACCATGGCTCTCATATGATTCGATAACTGCGGATTGTCCGGACTTCTCAATATACATAGCTACGAAGCTCCAGCCTAATATCTTAACTTTAAACCTACAGCGTACTTACTGTTAAAATTATTATTTTTAGCTTCAATAGCTTAATGGCTAAGGTATCGGACTCGTGATCGAAAGGTCGCGGGTTCGAACCCAACCCATTACACTATTGCCGTGAACCCACTCCAGGCACAAGCATATTTAGCTTAGTTGGAGGGAGTAACAAGTTTTCTAGTAATTAGAATTTAATTGAATGTGAATTCGACCAAAATTCTTAAAAAAAGAATTTATAAATAAATATAATTTATCATTAGATACTTAGTTTAATGCAACATGCTGGCGCTCCCGCTGCAGCTGCGGAAAACCTCAAGCGGCGTAAATATAGCCATCTCGGTGATAACTATATTTTCGAGCCTTTTGGGGTCGAAACTCTTGGACCATCGGGCCCGTGTGCCCACAGCCTTTTTAAAGACATATCGAAAAGGCTCGTTGACGCTTCCCGCGACCCAAAGGCTGGCTCCCAGTATCTTGTGTACGTTGCCAGCCGACAGCATTGACGATCAATTATTTGATGTTTTATTAACCGACTTCTAAAAAAGGATTCAGACAATTCGGATGTTTGTTTGTTTTTTTTTTTTTTTGCTTTTTTTATGTTTGTTCGGGCATAGTTCTGTCGCTTGCCAACCGATATGAAAAATTCTTTTTTTTATTGAAAAGAATATACTTCCCAAATGGTCCCATGAAACTTTTATCGAAATCGGACAAGCGGTTTCTGAAAAATCAACAAAAGTCTAAAAAAAATATTTACGTTGATGATCTTTTCGTTCACTCTGCATTGCGTTTATTGTTCGCGCATAACTCCGTCATTTACGAACCAATTTGGAAAATTCACTGACCCACTAAAAAGCGCGAAAATAAAAACTTTTTTTCCAAAAAATAAAACCGACTTCCACGACAAAAAACTACAAAGCAAAAAAAAATTTAATTTCGGAAGGCGGTGTGAAAAAAAGAAAATACAAAACCAATAACACCGACTACCGAAATTAAAATTATTTTTGGCTTTGTAGTGTTTTGTCGTGGAAGTCGGTTTTATTTTTTGCAAAAAAGTTTTTTTCTAATTTGTATTTTATGTTAAATTAAGTTACACTCGATACATATACTGGTATGAAATAAATCGCTTTCTTTTGTGTCATTGAATATGTAAGTGTAAAATCAATCTATCATGCAACATAGATTGTAAACTTAATAACTTCTATATTCTTCTTGATATCTTCAGTAACATAACCTTTCCCAACTATGTATGTTGGGTTTGTATTCTAACCGAATGCAGCTGAGAACTAGTGTTTTACATGGAGAAACTGCCTATCTGATCTCCACAACCAAGTAACTTTCAATGTGCTGGACCAGCGAAGGACACAGTAGCAAAGATTCGAGAAGAGTTCCGGTCATTTAGGGAACTTATGTTTGGTATGCTGGGACTCCTTCGCAAGCAGATCACCGAGTGCTCCAAAGTTGTTGACGGTCTGGAAACACGGGCTCGTCGGAAAGCTCTCATCTTCATGGGATTCGCTGAAGAAGACAAGGAGGATTGCAGGGCACTTGTATTGAACATTCTGCGGAGCAAACTGGATCTGTCTGATGTTACTGCTGCCTCCATCAAGGTGTGTCATCGCCTTGGGACATCAAGCACAACTCCAACACGCAGCCGGCCTATTCTGGTAAGGTTTTCCAACATTGACCTTAAGCTTGCTGTGTGGAAGGCTAAGTCGGCACTGAAGGGCTCCACTATCACCGTAAAGGAATTTTTGACCAGAGTAAGGCAGTCTGTTTTCAGCAAGGCACGCTTATACTTTGGAATGCCAGCATGTTGGACTCAGGATGGGGTTATTATTATAAGAACCCCTGATGGAAGGCGCCATAAGGTTACTTCAGTTGAAGAACTTAACCACTTGTTCACGAAGTATCCGAAGAAGGCTGGAGAGACATCTTCTGCTGGCGGATTACGTAGCAATTAAGTGTTGTGATCTAAAGTTATCTAACTTAACACAAGTATCTCCTTGGAGCAATGTTTTTCGAAACGTTATCTTTTTTTTTTTATATGTACCTTCTTAAAATGTATTATTTTAATGTCTCATTTGTTGTTAGGTATTTTACTTGTATAATATTCGACACTAATCGTGTTAATACAAAATTATATTGTCAATTTGTCATATTAGCTCAATGTGTCACTGTCACGTCAACTGTCAAATGTAACGTCAGTTTTAAATCTACGTAAATTACGTTTTGATTTTGCTCATATCTTGTGCAGTGTTTTGTTTTGTTTCCAATTTCTTGATTTAGTATTACTAACTATTTTTTTGTACTAATATAATTATTTTTGTGTTATTGCTGGTGGGTGGTGAATGGATTGTTTTATACTAGCGTAACGTGTAAGCGCTAGCCGTAGTTTATTTTTTGGTTATTTATTATTTTTACTGTATTGTATGCCATCTGATGACGATTCTTTTCACTCTGCTTTCGAATCCCGCAGCTCATCTGCTAATGCAAGTTTTAGCTCTTTAACTGACACTCTTGGTGATTTTGTGCGTCGGAACTTTGTTCGATCTAGAGGCCACTTGTTTAACGTCTGTCACATCAATGCACAGAGTGTGCCAAGCCATCACAGTGATCTGTATGACGCCTTTTCCGACGCCAATGTTCATGCCGTCCTGGTCTCTGAGAGTTGGCTCAAACCACATCTTCTTTCTACTACCTACCCTCTGCCCGGGTTCATTCTTATCCGGAATGATAGGATCGGGAAGGGAGGAGGTGGTGTTGCTATATATCTTCGCAGTGACTTCCCTTTCAAAATAATTGCCTCTTCTCCTTCAAATTACACTGCCAATGCTGAGTATCTCTTCTTGGAGGTCCACGTTAAAGGTATTAAGACCTTACTGGGAGTGGTATATTGTCCGCCTGCCGTTGACTGCTATCCTAACCTAGAATTAGTGTTGGAATCTGTAGGGTCAGAGTATGCGCATTGTGTCATCATGGGCGATTTCAACACCGACCTTACTCACCCTTCCCCTCGTTCCCGTAAACTCCTCCACATTATCGAGTCCGTTAGCCTTCATGTTCTTCCGCTGCAACCTACTCACTTCAATATCTCAGGTGATGATACGTGGCTCGATTTAATCATAACTTCCAATCCCTCTCTTGCGTCCTCTCATGGCCAGTATCCTGCCCCTGGATTTTCTCATCATGACCTCATTTTCCTTTCTTATATCCTAAAACCACCCAAACTGCCCGCTAAAGTCATGCTCACGCGTTGTTTTGCTCGCATGGATGTCGAGAAGCTGCACCAGGATGCGTCCCAACTTGATTGGGATCAGCTTGCAGAGGCAACAACTGTAGACGACAAACTGGGTGTTTTTAATAAGACGGTTATTGCACTCTATGACAGACACGCTCCTGTCAGGACGGTAAAGCTTAGGCGCCTACCTGCTCCTTGGATGACGACAGAGGTTCGTTTGGCAATGAGGCGCAGGGATCGTGCTTTTCGTAAATATAGGAAGGATCGCTGTGTTGAAAAAAGGGACCTTTTTAAAGCCGCAAGAAATCGGTGTAATCAGATGATACGCAACGCTAAACGCCGCCACATTCTCGATAATATATCTTCTTCTTCTCCTGCTGACATCTGGAAATTCCTCGGAACTCTTGGTGTCGGCAGAGCACGTCATGTGGATTTTCCTAAAACGATTGGTCTCGATGATATCAATCGTCACTTTACCACTACCTGCCATTTGGATTCCCAAATTTTATCTCAGACGGTTGATTACATTGCTGGTCTACCAAATCCAATCATCGAACCATTCCGTTTTTCTCCGGCAACCTTGGATGATATCAAAAAGATTATCCTTTCCATTAAATCTAAGGCTGTGGGTTATGATGACATCAGTCGTTATATGATCACCTTGATCCTTGACTCTCTCCTTCTGCCAATTGCCCATATTATCAACTTCTCCCTCGATTCCGGGCAATTTCCAACCCTGTGGCGAATGGCTTACGTTCGTCCACTTCCTAAAATATCCAATCCCTCCTTGCCTATCCATTTTCGACCAATTTCCATTCTTCCTTTCCTGTCCAAAGTACTAGAGGCCTGCGTCCATAGACAGTTTTCTGGATTTGTTCACCGGAACAATCTTGTTAGTCCATTCCAGTCTGGATTTAGACCAGGCCACAGTACGGCTTCCGCTCTCCTTAAAGTGACTGGGGACATTAGAGAGGCTATGGAGAACACAAAGGTTACTGTTTTGGTGCTTATTGATTTCTCCAATGCTTTTAATGCCGTCAGTCATGATATTCTCCTATCTATCCTGTCACATCTCATGGTATCTTCTGAGTCTCTGGAATGGTTCTCTTCTTATCTTCGGGGACGTCAGCAGTCGGTTCGTGTCGATGAGAATTCTTCGAGTTGGCGTGACTTGGATGCTGGTGTCCCACAAGGCGGTATTCTTTCTCCGTTATTATTTTCAATCTTCATAAACTTTATAACTCTCTATCTTCGGTGTTCGTATCATCTTTATGCTGATGATCTGCAGTTGTATGCATCTGCGCGGGTGGAAAGTTTATCAGACGCTATAGGAGATGTAAACCGAGATTTAGATGCTATCAAAAGCTGGTCTGATAGATTTGGGGTGTCTGTAAACCCCTCAAAGTGTCAGGCCATTGTGATTGGAAGCTCGCGTATGATCGGTAGATTGACAGTAAGTTCGCTCCCTCCAATCATTTTTAATGGTGCCGTCATCCCTATTAGTTCTAGCGTTAAAGATCTCGGTTTGCGTCTTGACTCTATGCTTAGCTGGCAAAGTCAGGTCTGCGGTGTCAGTCAAAGAGTCAACGGGACTTTGCGATGTCTGTATCGTCTGAGGAACTTTTTACCTGCAAAAACCAAGACAATGCTTGTGCAAACTTTAATTTTCCCTATTATCGACTATGGTGACGTGTGCTACTTTGACTTGAATGCGGTCTTGTTGGATAAGCTCGATAGGCTCCTTAACAACTGTATCCGGTTCATATTTAATTTAAAAAAATATGACCACGTATCGAGGTACAGGACCGAGCTCAAATGGATGCCCATTCGCCAGAGAAGAAGTTTGCGCGCTTTGACTACGCTTTTCTCTTTGCTGAACTCTCCTACCCCTCCCTCTTACCTTATTTCTCATTTTCAATTTCTATGTTCCTCACACGCTAAAAGTCTGCGCTCTTCCAATAATCTTCTCTTACTCTGTCCTTCGCATACTTCTGATTTTATTCATTCTTCCTTTTATATACAGGCTATTCTTCTGTGGAATGCACTACCTCTCGATATCAGGACGGCCACCAATCAATATGCATTTAAGAGAAAGTTGCGGGATTATTTTCTTAACAAATAGTGGAAGCAGAGTTTTCAGAACCCACTTTCTATAACGTTTTATTATTATATATATATAATATATTTTTGGTATGTATTATGATAAATATGTATGTAAGTTTATTTTAGTTAGAAGTATATGTATATATACACTTGTAATAAAACTTTTACGTTGAAAATATTATCTACTTAGTTTATTTTTTTATGCACCTGCCATGTTATCTCTTCACCACCCATGGTTGACTGGTAGAGAATGCCTATGGCATTAAGTCCGCCTTTGTACATTTTGTGTTGCATAAAGTTTTAATAAATAAATAAATAAATAAATAAATAAATAACTTGGATATTGGAGGACCCCTTGGCAAAACTGATGACAGATTTCTGGCTTCTTACTACCCGTTACGACTGTCAAAGATGTATAAATGATAGCCGTGCTTACGTTCTCTCCAAAGCAAGGAGAAATCTCGATAAGATTAATACGTTCAACAATCCTTAAATTGACCTTGACAAGCGTTGTTCATCGTGAAAGATTGATCCGTGTGACTGTCATTATAAACTTGCTCGTAAAACTAATATTAGTCATCGCCCGTTCCATCATCGGACTACAAGACCAACGGCGATGCGCCATCGTAAAATAGTGGACATCCTACCCTTACGCACAAAACATTGCAATGACGTCATGTCACTTGTGATGTATTGAACCCAAAATTTGACATGTTAGCCAGTTAGCATAAGCTTCCTTAGTGACATGTGTCCAAGTGTCGACTGCGGTGTCATGAGCCGTACGATGGATCCTAGCCATTGAGCGAGTTGTCTTTTTATAAGTTTACAAAGGTGATATTTCGTCTCATTTAAAGTTAAAAATCTAGTTATAACAGCGGTCGTAAGTTTGAAGGTGACAGAGCATCGCAAATCTTGATTGGAGACAGAACTGTGTCACTCCACAGATAAATGTTGTGAATATACCGCCATTAGAAATAGGTATTTAATATTGTAAGAAAGTGAAAACTAGACTCAAGGATTATTTTTGTGATTTGTGCATTCAACAACAAAGGGGTGAGTTGCATCTGCACACTTCCATTAATGAGTGGTCCATTTTACCCTGGATGTTGATCGTTTTACTGCAATAAGTGTTACATTGTTCTAGCCTACTGTCACGCCCTTTGTTGCTTGGTGAATGATAATAGGAAGATCCCATCTCTAGCGAGTTAACCGTATGTAACCTTTTAATATACCTCTTACCAGACATACCACTATTTTGATGAGGACTCACGCCTAGCCGGCTGATCCGTGGATTGGAAGGGTTCCTAACGCCTAACGCCCGGCCGCAAAACCCTCCTAGCGCCCTCTTAGAAATAGTTATTTATAAGTAGTTTTAAGGTTCATTGTCACTGTGTCGATTGGAACATAGGGTCATTAAAAAGTGTTTAATTGCAAGAATGTTTTATTGTCAAACCACCGCAAACCGGACGGGTCATAACAACATTTTGGGAATACTTTCATTGTGCGTACGGCTAAGGAGTGGAATTCCCTGCCGAAGTCTGTGTTTCCCGATAGCTATAACCTGGGGGTCTTTAAGTCAAGAATGAATAGGTTACTTCTGTGCAAGCGTGCTCCATCTTCGACCACATCATCACTTACCATCAGGTGAGATGGTGGTCAAATGCGAGCCTATTATCAATAAAATAAATCCTCTCTCGTGTTCGATTGACCCCGTTCAACTATACTTAAAAGCTTAATAAAATTTGTTCCTAGAAACGTAAATCCCCCTCAATATCTGCTTATCTTGTGACAGCAAACCAAATGTACTTACCGAAGTACACAATTCCTAATTTTCTCGCTCAATCAGTCGGAACAAATCGAAATTATATGCATGATCAATTCAGTTAGGAAAGCCTGATACAAAAATCGAATACAGGCTGTTTCTGATAAATTATGATCAAATATAGGGCGTTTTTTATGAGTATGTGATTAAAACGGGGCAGTGAACTGAGTGATGGATTATTTAAGTAATGGTGCAACTATATGAAAATCAGTGTATAATGTTCCACTTACTGAGACACAGATATTGACGGGGTTGCGGGAATGTTTTAAAGTGATGCCGCAGCCTCGGAACGCAACGGCAATTGAAGAAACAGGATGGGTTTTTAGTCAGTTTTTTTTTTTTAATAGTGTCGCGTTTGACCACCGTCTCACCTGATGGTAAGTGATGATGTTAAAGTAGTTTTTTAGGGTTCCGTAGCCGAATGGCAAAAAACGGAGCCCTTATATTTTCGATATGTCATGGAACTAGAACTAAAAATATTTTTTTTTCATGAAACCTATGTGTGGTATCTATAGACAGGTCTTTAAAAATGATATAAGGGTTTCATAAAGTCAATCGTTTAAAAGATATAAGCTTCCAAAGTGGTAAAATGTGTCCCCCCTCTAACTTCTATAATAATGGAGTGAAAAGTCTAAAAAAATATATGTCTGTAGATCTTAATGTAAATTAAAAAAAAATGTGTCGTTGTATGTTGTGTATGTATATAGATCTTAATGTAAATTAAGATCTACAGACATATATCTTTTTTTAGATTTTTCACTCCATTATTATAGAAGTTGGAGGGGGGAGGGGACGACACACATTTTACCACTTTGGAAGCTTATATCTTTTAAACGATTAACCAAAATTGGTTTGAACGAAATCGGGTCAGCAGTTTTTGAGATACAGCATATTTTCTACCTACACTACACTACACTAAATAACTTTGTTTTTCCACTATGAAAAACAAAGTTATTTAGTGTAGTTATAAAAATGTAAATGAGCTAGTTGTAAGAAATTTTAAGGTTTTTTTAGTCGTCAAATTAATATACATATTACTATATTATTATATGTAGTTACTAAGGAACTCTTCATGGGCGAGTCTGACTCGCACTTGGTTAATTTTTATTATTGATAATAATCTCGCGTGGATCACCATCTCACCTGATGGTAAGTGATGATGTGGTTGAAAATGAAGCACGCTTACTTAGAAGTAAACTATTCGATGTTTTCAGTGGTGAGGATAAAAAATACACAAAGTAATGTGGCTATCTGGGTTTGAACCCACGACCACAACTCTTAAATTATGCCTAATATCACTAGGCCACCACTATATTACATTCTCTTTGATCGAAACCTTAATGAAAATATGATTACATATTAGTAACGTATCGTATTGTAATTTCGATATTAGAATTATTTATTGGAATCAATTTGTCAGCTCAATGAGAAATCATGTCAATTATAATATCAATCTATGCAGCCTTAGATCAGAACTCACTCATTTATTAAATAACCTTTGGAATTACAAATGTATACGTTTAATAGAGCCATTAATGGCATAATTGACATAAATGAATTGACATTGATTTTGAAAATTGTTTCCAATAATTGGATCTAACTTTAACTAGTACTAACCTACATATTAGGTATCTTGAAAGCTAATATAATTTTATAACGATTAACGTAAATGACGTTCAAACAAACACAAATTACACATAATACGCATACTACAGAATTAACATATTAATCAGTACCCTATCTGCTCCATGACTTATACACGGGGGCATGTAGGGCCCGCCAATGCCGCAAAAATGGCCCGTTCAACCTGTTGGAAACGACGGTAAGGAGACTATCACCGCTGTCCCGCACTCTACCCGCTATCGAGGTCGCCCTATTCCGCATTACTGTATGGAAAATAATACTATTATTACTGTATGGAAAATAATACTATTATTACTGTATGAAAAATAATACTATTATTACTGTATGGAAAATAATACTATTATTACTGTATGGAAAATAATACTATTATTACTGTATGGAAAATAATACTATTATTACTGTATGAAAAATAATACTATTATTTACGTTAAAAAAACTAGGAGGAAATAATAACGGTCACATTGGTCGATCTTCAAGGTTAGGCATCGCTTGCTGAGTTCGTTCTTTGGATGGGTCGTCATCTTAACTTATCTGGATACCTCGGTATTTCGGAAAATATATTAAACCATTGGTCTCGGCTGTCATTTATACAGGATGGCCCGTTTACAGTGGTCCAAAGATTTTTTTCAGCTTGAGAGCATCATAATTGATCATTTAAAATATACTTAAGCGAAAACTTATGGTTTAATAATTGTTTTTTTTTAATTACTCAAAATTTCAATATTTTTGACACAAAACCACTCTGTTATGAAAAGTACTGGACCGAATCGAATGAAATTTGGTATAAGCATAGTGCAATAATCTAACTATCGCGCTATAGGCTCATCTAGTGTAAATAACTAGACTAGATTATTTAAAAAAAAAACATAATTTCGAAACTAAAGTTTTCGCTTAACTAAAGTGTGTTTTAAATGATCACTTATGATGCTCTCAAGCTGAAAAAAATCTTTGGACTACTGTAAACGGGCCACCCCGTATATCTTTTATTGTCGATACGGGTAGAAGTCGGAAAATCTATCACAAGGCTTTTTTTTTCTGGGTGGGAACTTCATCGAATGACTTCTCCCGCTCTGGGTTAAGTGGAAGGAAGTGTCAGACTTCTATTGACTAAAACCCATCCTGTTCCTTCAGCTGCCCTTAAGTTGCGGGGCTGCGGTATCTCGTTAGAACATTACCGCAACCCCGGAAACAGTCCGTCATATTATTTGAAGCCCAGAAAGATTGAATATAGGTATCTTTTATTCACGATTTGACTTTTCTCAACCTTATATCAATGAAAATAAAACTAGAAACCAATATTCCCTAGTAATCTTGTCTATCCACTTTTCTTTTTATTCTGGAATCTTCGGAAATCTAAAATGAAAACATGCATGTCACACAGAAGAAAAAATATTAGAACTTCCTCATTTTTTAAAGTTGGTTAATTTAGATTGGTATTTTATGACAACTATCTGAATTGATTTAAAAAAAAAAATAAGTTTAATTTTATAATTATCGATATCGTATTCAGCCGTTAAAGGTAACAGCACAGATTTTTACGATAAAAATACAAAGGGAAAGAAAGAGATAAAAGAATTTGAATTTCTTCATGAAAGAAAGCGACTTTTCCAAAAGACATCATCTCGCGACTCATTCGTGTCCTTGATCACCTAAACCACCATTTTAAATAGACCTCAGCGGTGGCTTATAATCTGATTAAATAATAAATAACGTTCGTAATATTTCATTACTGATGAATAGTTATGTCATCCATTTAGTATCTAGATGACTGGGAATGTTTTACATACCACTTCAACGCGCATGAAGGAATTTTTATGCGTTATAAATTGCATTTAAAATTTTAAAATTTGTAAGTATTTAGCATGCACACAAGTGTAACCCTTGGTCACAACTAAAATGGTTCGTGTACCGTAGCCAATATATAGGTGAAAAAACACAAATAGTTTTCGTGCGTCGGGGCACTGCTTGCGCAGTCAAGTGATTTTATAGTCTTTACCCTATGAGGCCCCGTTACTGGTGCTGACAGCTCTTAGAGGCGCGCGTGGAACACGACGTGCCGCGCCGACACGGGCCTGGTCCTTACCGGACGGTTAGTACCGGATAAGTAGTAGAGTTTTTTTACATGATGCTTATCTGACTACTAACCCAGTACTTAGGTAACACGACTCGTAACAGGAGTCGTGTTGACTTCATTTTAAAGCTCGTAAAGTCCTTCCAAAGGTTGTCTGGAAGATATCGCTCTCAGCGATAAGACCGCCATTGTAACCAATTTTATTTACAACTAGCTGACCCGCCATGACTTCGTTCGCGTGGTATCCTACCCCTACCCAACCGATACCACTACCACTACCCTACCCCTACCCTACCCAAACCCTACACTACCACTGCCCTACCAATACCCTACCCTTACCCTACCCTTACCCTACCCTACCCCTACCCTACCCCTACCCTACCCCTACCCTACCCCTACCCTACCCCTACCCTACCCCTACCCTACCCCTACCCTACCCCTACCCTACCCCTACCCTACCCCTACCCTACCCCTACCCTACCCCTACCCTACCCCTACCCTACCCCTACCCTACCCCTACCCTACCCCTACCCTACCCCTACCCTACCCCTACCCTACCCCTACCCTACCCCTACCCTACCCCTACCCTACCCCTACCCTACCCCTACCCTACCCCTACCCTACCCCTACCCTACCCCTACCCTTCCCCTACCCATGGCGTGGTCCAGATAGCATCACAGCACAACTCTGCTACACTTTGGCACCAGATTAGTAGCTATTTATCACTAATTAACAACTGCTTGCAACAAGGTTCACGCGTCAGTCAGTCTCACTTCAATACGGAGTTATTGTTCCAAAATATCCCAGGGTTTTCGTCAATTCGGGATTACAACTTCAACTCATCGCCAATCGCGACCCAAATAGCGGTAACAACGGGCGATTGGACACGATATTTCCAATTACAATAAAATCAAAGTCCCAAGGCGGACATTTTTCAACAACGGAAGCAAAAGTCTATCTGTCATGTCATTTAGTAATGTCAAGTGTCAACATCAAAAAGACAATAGAATGTTGCCACACCAAAAATATGCGTTCAAATACGTTCTGGACGCAACACCTACGTTCCATTGAAGCAATAGGGTTGTAACTTTTAATGATTTGGTGTTGTTTTTCTCACATTTTTGTTCTGTAGTGATCAATCCATCGAATTTAAATAACTACCTAGCTTACAAATACAATTTAAATAGGTAATCTCATGGCGTCGGTTAATCTCAGCAAAAGACGATAGTTTAAACACGAAAAGCAATTTAATATTAACACACAACAACTATATTTTGTTATAACTATTGCACTATCGGCTTTAAATATCCTCATAATTACCGCATTCTGGATTTATAAGTAATAAGATCACGAATTCATTATGATCGCGGACTTATAATTCGATAGCGATTATAAGTATAACAATAACAATAAATAAATCATTCTTACCTTTCAAAATCAGCAGGAAGTTTGAAATGCGATAGCTCCGGTTTTGTTGAAGCCGAGTTCAAACCGCCGTACACAACGCAATACACTCGTGGCATTTTCGGAGATAAATAGAATTTAAACGTAACCACTCGTCTTGGTGTGGCACGCACTACTGAGAGCACCGCGACCCGTGCTTAGGAGTCTCGTCGGTGCGCATGTTTTTGTGAGTGTGCCGTTTCGAGCGTTTGTAGGTAGACTATGAGAGATGAGCCATTTTTTTTAAACTCTGCAGAAAAGGTTAAGCAGATCATTACGATAGTAATATTTAAGTATTGCCGAACTCATGACACAGCGTTTGTAACCGTGAGATACACGATAAATTTTTGATACAACTATAATTCTTTGTGCTAATTCTATGTACCGTGCATGTTCCATTTAGAATTCAACAAATATTTCTTTGGGAGTGGAAAGAAGTGAGATCATTTTTTACGGAAGGCAATTCACCATAATTATGACTCCTTTCGCTACGTTTGAAGCAAAAGGGAGTGTCAGACTATTAATGACAAAAAACCCACCCTGTTCCTTTAGTTACTCTTGTGGCCGGGGTCACTGATCGGGGTGTCTCATTCAATGAGACATCCCGATCAATGACCCGAATGTTCTAATGAGTCATTAGAACATTCCCGTAACCTCGGGTTAGAGGAGGCCATGACTTACTTCAATATAGAATCCTAAGCTCAATTAATCAACGTGACGAGTCCTTTATTATTATACAGTAAAAGAGATTAACAGGGCTCGCGTTAATAAAGGGAACGCTGTCGATTCATAATTCAATGTTTCATTAGGCGGCGCATGTTTTTCGCGCGCTCCCAAATGTTTTACGATTGAGCCGCAGTTGACTACGGGAAGTAAACATTTTATGACGCCTGCAGGCTGCAGTTACGTGTTCAAATGGCAATAGAAATTGTTTTAAGTTTATTCGATTTCAATATTACTTTAAAAACTTAAAAGAATGGTAGAATAAATGCTTATTGCTGGATTTCTAGCTGGCGCTGAGCCGAACATTTGTGATACGAGTATATAGTATATACGTACTATAAAAAATATTCTTAATTTTAATATGATGTAAGAGCAGGGGGAGAAGTCTGGGAGCGTACTCATGTTTCAGATTTTATTCTGTATCTAATATACTGCTAAGAAACGATAAAAATAAAAATTGGCCAAGTACAAGTCAAACTCGCCCATGAAGGGTTCCATAGTAACTACGCGAAATAACTTTGTTTTTCATAGTGTTTGTATGAAATACAAAGTTATATTTGCGGTTTTAGAAAATATGCTATATCTCAGAAACCTATGACTCTATGTCGTTCAAACTAATTTTTATTGTAAGTTTACAATAAGATCTACAGCATTGATTTTATTTAGATTTTTCACTCTATTATTATAGAAGTTAGAGGGGAGCACGTCTATTTTACCACTTTGGAGGTGTCTATCTCTTAAACGATAGATTAAGGAAAAAAATATTCTAAAAACCTTAATGTCATTTTCAAAGATCTATCTGTAGACGCCAAACACGTATAGGTTTTACGAAAAAATATTTCAGTTTCAGTTCCATGTATGGGATCCATGTATGGGATTCCATGTATGGGATCCCCCTTAATTTTATATAATTAAAAAAAATACATAAAATTAAGGGGGGCTCCCTTTTTTTTAATTTTTGTATAAGAATCGGTAACCGGTTCATAGAATACATATACCTACTAAGTTTCACATGTGTAGTCTTAATAGTTTCGGAATAAAATGGTTGTGACATACGGACGGGCGGACAGACAGACACGATGAAACTATAAGGGTTTCGTTTTTTCCATTCGGCTACGGAACCCTAAAAACTCGACCGCAAGAAACGACTAAAAAGTTACAAAGAAAAAGTGTCACTATCCTAAGTCTAGGCATAATTATACATGGAGAGACGAATCAAAGGAAGGTAATGGTTAGAGGCATGACTTGGAGGAACTATTCTAGGAACAAAAATACGAAGATGTGCGAGATCCCCCAACCTGCATTGAGGCGCGTGGTGGATAACGGTCCCTTCTAGTGTTGTAAGAAACTTGATTTTGGAGTCTTAGTTAATAAAACTTGAGCTATGTTTGAAGACTCGAGTCTTATAAATAAAACTTAAAGCTCAAGTCCTTCAGAATTTGGAGTGTTTTGTAAAAAGACTTGAGTCACGCCAAAACGAACTCAAAGAGTTTTTTTAAAAGAACTCAAGACTGAGTCCTTTAAATCCATAGCTGTACACTGCACAATTTGATTCTAGGTTACCTGAGTTTCCTTATCAGCGTGTGTTTCGAAATACTCCTTAACTTCTGTTGAAGATTTCACTGTGAGTAATCTATCCGTTTTGTAGACCCATAGTACAAACTAAGCTTAGTTTGGGCTAGATGGCGCTGTGTAACTTGTTCCAGAATATTTATTTATTTAATTTAATTTATTTTTTAGGGTTCCGTAGCCGAATGGCAAAAAACGGAACCCTTATAGTTTCGATATGTCTGTCCGTCTGTCTGTCTGTCTGTCCATCCGTTCGTATGTCACAGCCGTTTTATTTCGAAACTATTAAGACTATACCTGATGTGGATTTAGTAACCCTTCAGGCTGGTTATTGTTCAAGTGGACTGTATTGAAAGATTTGTTTGGTTCACGTAGCTTTATTTTCTTGTTATTTACATTTGAGAGTTTTATTCTAATCGACTGACGCCGTGCGCTACGAGCGTCCTAACTGGCGTCCTAACGGTATCCCTTTTTTCGCTCAGCCCCCGGGCCGGAGGCACCCCGTCCTGCTGCGCCGCACCCCTCGCCAATTGGCCCACTGTGATGGTGTGTCGACGGAGCGGACTCTCGCCAGGTTTTTTTTTAGTTTGGCGTCCGCAACAGTTCTCCCCCCGGCACAGCCTGCGTAGCCTCTTCTTTCTTGATCAGGACGACGAGCTTGCTCACCGGGCGTCGGAAGATGCCGGTTCTGGTTCGCACCTCGACGACTGGAATGCTGCCGTCTGCTCCAGGATGCGTGCGCTCCACGACTCCCATCGGCCAGGTGTTCCGGGGCAACGTGTGGTCGACTACTAGGACCACGTCTCCGGCCTGCAAGGGCCGGACGTCGTTCTTGGGCTCGCCGCGTGGCACCAACGTCGGCAGGTACTCCCGTAGCCAGCGCCGCCAGAAATGGTCGGCGAGCGCCTGGCTAGCTCGCCATGCTCGTCGGTCGGCCTCGTCGCAGGGTCCCGTCGCTTGCAGGCCGTTCGATGACCCCAACAGGAAGTGGTTGGGGGTCAGGGCCTCGGGGTCGCTAGGGTCCACGCTGACGTGGGTCAATGGTCTCGCGTTTATCGAGAACTCAGCTTCGGTGAGAAGTGTGCTGAGAACTTCTTCTGTTGGCGCCTTCTCCCGCAGGGTCACCTTGAACGCTGTCTTCACGGAGCGCACCATCCTTTCCCACGCGCCGCCTTGATGGGGCGCACCAGGGGGTATGAAGCGCCACTCCATGCGATGTTGCAGCCCCTCGTCGTTCAGAGCGGGCAGCCACTCGGTGTAGGCTTTGCGTAGCTGTTGATCAGCCCCGCGGAAGTTCGTTCCGTTGTCAGAATACATTAACCACGGTCATCCTCTGCGCGCAGCCATTCTTCGCAGCGTTATGATCGCAGAGTCGATTGACAGGGACGCCACGAGCTCGATGTGTACGGCGCGAGAGGTGAGGCATGTGAACAATGCCCCCCAACTCTTCTCTCGGCGACGGCCCACCTTGACCATCATTGGCCCGAAATAATCTACCCCGCAGTTAGTAAACGGGCGATGGAAAGGATCCAGGCGGGCATGCGGCAGATCTCCCGTGGCCGGCGTCTTGGGCGTTCTCCTCAGTCTCTTGCATAAGGCGCAGTTCCTTTCAATCGTGCGTACGGTGGGTCGTAGGTGAATGACCCAGTAGCGCTGCCGTAGGTCGTTCGTTACACGCTCCCTGTTGGCGTGCCCCGCAGCGCAATGTTCCCGTAGCACGATGAGCTTGGCCAGTGGATGTCGGCCATCTATGATGATGGGCCGCTTCGTCTTGGTGGGCGCTGAGGAAGCCTCAATCCGTCCTCGCACCTTCAGGAGTCCATCCTCTAATATAGGATCTAGCCGATACAGCCTGATCGACTTTGTTAAGGGGTGAGCAGACTTGATCCTTTTCAGTTCTTCGTTAAAGCTGTCTTCTTGCGCGTGCCGGATTAGTTCCCTCTCGGCACGCTGGATGTGTCGATGCTCCATGCTGGTCGCTTTACGTCGGCAGATGTCGGTGAAGGCAAGCGCTCGTGCAGTGGCCCTTACCAGGATTTCATATTTCGAGAAGCGGGCAGGGTCGGGTAGCCAGCTATCTCGTCCTGGTTCTTCCCTGGTGTGCAGGACCTCGTCGTCTTCTTCTTCTCGCGTTGACATCTTGAGCCATCGTTCTTTCTGTTGGTATAGGAAGGCAGGCCCCTGGAACCATCGATCTGTTGTGCTCAGTGGAGTGTCGCTGAGCCTCGTTGCGTCGTCCGCCACGTTATTTTCCGTTGGTAGCCATCGCCATTCTCCTTTGTCAGTGAGTTCAGCTATCTCACTCAGTCTGTGTGCGACGAACGGTGTGTATCGTCGCATGTCGTGGTGGGTCCAATGGATCACGGTGGATGAGTCGGTCCAGTAGGTTGTCCGACCAATCTTCAAGCGGTGTTCCCTTTTTATCGTGTCGGCGAGTCTTGCCCCGATGACAGCTGCTTGTAGTTCGAGCCGAGGTATGGTCTGCGCCTGTCTTGGCGCTACCTTGGCTTTGGCCGCCACTAGTACTACGGCGACACTCCCGTCGCTGCCTGTGATCCTCCAGTAAGCCACATTCGCATAGGCCTGTTCGCTGGCGTCACAAAACACGTGGAGGTCGATGTGGTTGTACTTCTTCGTCGTGTAGCAGCGTGGCAGTCGGAGTTTGGCTATCTCGTTCAGGTGTGCCAACCACGATGCGAAGAGGTCGTTCTCTTCTGCTGGTATCTCTTCGTCCCACGTCGTCTGGAGGCGCCATAAGCTCTGTAAGATGATCTTAGAGCGGATGGTGTAGTGGCTCAGCAGTCCAAGTGGGTCGTAGATTGACATCACGGCGCTTAAGGCTTCGCGCTTGGTCGGCGCGCGAGCCCGGTCTCGTACCTCCGCTGGCACTCGGTTCATGGATGTATTGAACCCAAGCTCATCTCGTTCGGCGTTCCAGAACAGGCCGAGTATCTTGCTTTCCGGCTGTTCTCCCCCCAGTTGTGTGGGTGCAGTGGCGTACAGCTCAGGGGGTATGTCGTGCAGCACTGACTGATCGCTTGCGTCCATCCTCGCAGCGTGAAGCCGGCGTTGGCGTGCACCGTTCTCGTTTCCTCCACCGCTCTCCAGGCTTCGATCGGGTCGTCATAGCTCGCCACTAGATCGTCCATGTAGTGGCTTTCTTTTATAGCCGCTAGCGCTCGCGGGAACTCCTGCCCATGCATGTCCACGTTGTGGTTACGGACATAATGAGCCATGTGCGGAGAGCTCGTGGCGCCGAAGATCATGCTCTTCATCTTAAATTTGAGTGGAGGCGTGTCTCGTTCATCGCCTCGCCACAGGAACTGCTGCGCTGGTTGATCTTCTGTTCTGATCTTTATTTGTAGGAACATTTCTTGTATGTCCGCTGTTACTGCCACCGCCTTTTCCCTGAATCGGAATAAGATCCCTGGCAGCGACAGTAGCAGGTCCGGTCCCTCCAGAAGTTCGTCATTGAGGCATATTCCGTGGCTTCTCGCTGTTGCGTCAAACACCAGCCTACACTTGCCGGGCTTGTTTGGGTTCTGCACGGCAAAGTGTGGCAGGTACCAGCACACCGGGCTCGTACGTTCCGAGCCGTCGCACGGTGTGGCGTATCCTTTCTGCAGCAGGTTCTGTATGTGGTTGGAGTACTCTCTGGCGAATTTAGGGTCGGCATCCATTTTCTTCTCGATGGTCGTGAGGCGACGGAGTGCTTGGCTGTAGCTAGGTGGCATGGCGGTGTCGTCTCGCCGCCACGGCAGCCCCACCTCGTACCCTGTGTCGGTCTTCTTGGTGGTCGCTTCAACGATCTTCATGGCTCGCTGATCTGCTTCTCGTACTCGCGGCTTTCCCTCTATGCAGAGAGCTTCTATTTTGAAATGAGCCTCGACAAAGTGGTGGAGCTGTTAGTTGCTCACGTTCGATTCTCGGTCGGGCTCGTATACGTGCAGCACCCTGCCTTCCTGTAGAAGGGCGCTGCGTGGTGCGGTTCCATGCACCACCCATCCCAGCTTTGTCCTCGATGCAGCCGGCTCGTTCGGAGCGCCGGTTCTGAGCTCCCTGGAAACGATGCACTCCCAGTGGTCAGTTCCCACTAAGAGCCCGGGGCGTGCGCGTTCGTAGCACACCTCGTCCCTGGGAAGGTCCCTCAGGTGCTCGTGCTGGAGAAGGGTTTCGGGTATGGCCTGCTGGTACAGCTGCAGGTTTTTGATGGTCCTTGCTCTGACCCTGTACTTCTCAGTTTCATTTATCCCTCTGACATCAATAGTGATGAGCTGACTCTTCGTCTCGTGTTGGTTCATGTTGACGCCATTTAGATGTAGGGGTTGTGATGGCCCCTCTGCCCCGATGCTGGAAGCTAAGTCCTTGTCAACTAGGGTTATCGTAGCTCCTTCGTCTAAAAGCGCGTAGGTCTGCACCTCTCCTTTTGGTCCGGACACGATGATGGGACACATTTTCAATAGTACTGTTCGTTGTCTGATAGCTGGTTGCGGCGTGACAGATAGGACTGCTTCTTGCTTCGGTGTCTCTGCTGGCTTGGCCGCCTCTGTTTGCGGTGGTGTTTGGTGTAGGGTCGCGTGATGTGGTCGGCGACATTGACACCACACCGCAGGGCCTTGCTTTGGATGCAAAGCGTCGGTGTCGTCGTTGGGCGCACTTGAAGCATATTTTCTTCTCTTTGAGAATATCCCATCTTTGCTCGATCGTGAATGCCTTGTATTTAGGGCATTGGGGTAGAGTGTGTGCTTGTTCGCACCCAGGGCATGGCATCTTCTCTTCTTCCGCTGCGGTGACGGTGTTGTAGACAGTCGCTTTCTTCTTTTGGGTCACTGCGGGTCGTGTTTCTTTCTTCTGGCTCGCGGCGGTGCACGTAGATGGGGCATAAGTGTAACGTAGTGCCCTGTCCGCCTCCCTCATTAAGAATCGGGAGATCACGACGATTTCTGGATCGGCCGTCCCTTCGTTTTCATATGCGTAGTCGCACCAGCGCGAGCGGAGATGAGGACTGAGTTTGTCCAACACCTCCCTCGTCAGCAGGAGATTGAAGAGGTAACCCCTTCGGTCGATGGTCTTCAACACGCAGATGATGTTCTGTAGTTTCACAGCGAAGCTATTGAGGTCGGCTGCTGATGCTCCAGGTCTTGGGAGTTTCTTTAAGTCGTCGAGCGCCCGATCAATAATAATTTCAGGACGCCCGAAGCATTGTTCCAAGGTCTTCATTATGATGTCCGAGTCTGTGGCCATATGTAGTAGTGCGGCCACAGCATCCCGGGCTTCTCCCTTTAGGCAGCTCCTCAGTCTGTGGATGTTCTCTGCTGCGGGAATCTGGTACATCTGTGTTGAGTCTCGAACGGCTGCTTTGAAGGGCAGCCATTCGCTAGCAGCTCCACTGAATGTTGGCAGGTCTGTATATCGCGGACGGGGTCTGGCTATCTTCTCAAGTGTGGTGGCCAATTGCTCGATGCTGTTCCTCGTTCTGGTGGGAGTGGGCGATCGTACCCTAGGTACCTCGAACCTCAGTTGTCTTGGCTCCTCCCTGATGCTCTTGGCTGCCTCCTCCCTCCGTGAGTCGAGTGGATTTGTTCGTAGCCACTCGTCGACCTTGGTATGAGGTTCTTCATTTATTGGCCCGGCGTTGACGCTCTCCTCGTCGTTGATGGCAGACACCTCTGCAGCTAATCTCTTCTTGACTAGGTCCGCTTCCATGTCCAGCTGCTTTCTTTGTATAGCTGCCAGTCTCTCTGCTGCGTTCAGTTCTGCTAGTCGCAGTCGCGTTGTGACACTTGTGGTTGATCGGTGCGACCGTAGTGACCTTGCAGGTGGCCTGTCTCGTTGTTGCGTGGTCATCGTAGTTCTGACCCCGGAGGGTCCAGCTGTGCTTGTGTCCACTAGCCTTGACAAGGGTGAGGCCGGCGGATCCATGGACCCCCGCCGAAGTCGCTCCCTCTCTATTCTTCCTTCCTCATGGCGGCGTGCGTCTTCTTGGCTGTGCCTCTGTTTTTCCATCTCAGCCAAGTCTGATTGGCTCCTTGTGACGACCATGGTCGACGGTCGACGATGTCAGACTCAGATAGGCAGGCGCCGTCACTCGTTGATTCTGACTGTATAGCAGGCACAGGTACACGACGACTTCTGCTCGGCGTTGGCTCTGCCTAAGTAACTAGGCACTCGTACTAAAGGTTCTGCCTGAGTAGCAGACACAGGCACAAGCACTATATTGTTCTGTCTATAACCGTAGGCCCAATCACACGCGAAAGTTCCGCCTAGATAGCAGGCACGGGCACGCACTTATAAGTGCCGTTTACAGTTGTAAACACAGGTACGCACTATATTGTTCGTATACAGTTGTAAACACAAGAAAGTACGCACTATATTGTTCTGTCTATAATCGTAAACCACCGGCACTCGTTAGTTTCCCGCCTAAATTACTAGCATATGTACTGTTCGTTCAGTCTATTTAAATAGGCGTCGGTACTCGTTCAGGTTCGACGTTTTCCCGCCTAAATAGTTAGCACACGCACTTTGTTTATTTAGTCTAGTTACACGGACCGACACACGTTCAGGCTCGGCGTTTTCCCGCGTAAATAGTTCGTTCACACGCACTGTTAGTTCAGCCTAGGTAGACGGAAACCGGCACTGGTTTAGGCTCGACGTTTTCCCGCCTAAATAGTTAGCACATGCACTGTTTATTCAGCTTAGATAGACGGGGACTGGCACACGTTCAGGCTCGGCGTTTTCCCGCCTAAGTATAACAGCACACGCACTTTGTTTATTTAGTCAAGTTACACGGATCGGCACACGTTCAGGCTCGACGTTTTCCCGCGTAAATAGTTCGTTCACACGCACTGTTAGTTCAGCCTAGGCACTTATACTTACCAGAATTATCGCGGCACGTATTCTTCATCCGGAGCGCGGAGGACCCGAAACTATGCTGGACTTCGTTATCCGGCTCGTATGGACCATGAACTGAAGTGGATTTAGTAACCCTTCAGGCTGGTTATTGTTCAAGTGGACTGTATTGAAAGATTTGTTTGGTTCACGTAGCTTTATTATCTTGTTATTTACATTTGAGAGTTTTATTCTAATCGACTGACGCCGTGCGCTACGAGCGTCCTAACTGGCGTCCTAACGGTATCCCTTTTTTCGCTCAGCCCCCGGGCCGGATGCACCCCGTCCCGCTGCGCCGCACCCCTCGCCAATTGGCCCACTGTGATGGTGTGTCGATGGAGCGGACTCTCGCCAGGTTTTTTTTAGTTCGGCGTCCGCAACAATACCAGTCAAATTTAGTAGGTAGATGTATTCTGTGAACCGCTTTCCGATTTTAAGAAAAATAATAAAAAATATTTAAAATAAAGGGGGGTCCCCATACATGGAAAAAAAATGAAAATATTTTTTTTTTCATGAAACCTATGCGTGTGTGGTATTTATATACAGGTCTTTAAAAATGATATAAGGGTTTCTAAAACCACTTTTTCATAAAGTCAATTGTTTAAAAGATATAAGCTTCCTAAGTGGTAAAATGTGTGTCTCTCCCCTCTAACTTCTATAATAATAGAGTGAAAAATCTAAAGAAATAAATATCTGTAGATCTTAATGTAAACTTTTAACTAAAATTGGTTTGAACGAAATCGGGCCCGCAGTTTTTGAGATACAGCATACTTTCTAAAACCGCAAATATAACTTTCTAATTCATACAAACACTATGAAAAACAAAGTTATTTAGCGTAGTTGTAAAAATGTAAATAAGCTAGTTTTAAGAAATTTTTAAGGTTTTTTTTATTCGTCAACTCAAGTTCATGACTCAGTTTAGCTCAAAAAACTTAAAAGACTCAGAAAACACAAAGGACACGGACTCATGTGACTAACGAGTCCTAGTCTTGAAAATCTACTCAAACCTCGAAGTGAAGACTAAAAGACTCGAGTTTCTTACAATACTAATCCCTTCCCTCTCATTAAGGGCCAATTTGATCTAACTTTCGATCACAATACGGAATACAACCCACAACCTGTTTCACAGACATTTCAACTGTAAAATAATTTTTACAACGACTGAATTAAACATTTTGATAATATCACAAAATCTGAATTTTTATTACGTTTTCAGTATTCAAGGCATGCAAACCTTAACAAGTTACATGCAGTAGCTTCGGTAATAAACTTAATTTTGTAAAAGCTTGACTGGAAATGAAATGAAATGAAATGAAATGAAATGAAATATTTATTCTGTAAATTGGTTATAAATAACACTTTTACACGTCATGTTTTTTTGCGTGTTTAGTTTAGCTAGATGAGGCCGGTATTTCCTAACTGACTACTCTGAAAAGAAACACCGAAACAAACTCAGAGGTCAAAGTCTCTTTTAAAGTCCAGACAATTTGTATTTGTATATGAGAAGCATGTAGGTTCATGTCTGTGGTATTCTTTTGAGGAAATAACCACGCAAATTTGAGCGGACCTGTCCAGACAGTGCAAGCATTTGTCAGTTATCGTGTAGCTGTAAATGAGAGAAAATACGGCGTTGCATTAAAATTCTTTCATTTTGCACACAATTGACGGGTGAAATTGAGTGAACAGGTTACTTGTAGGCAAACGCGCTTCATCTTCGACCACATCATCGCTTACCATTAGGTGAGATGACACCATACACCATACATAAATAACATACATAAATGTTCATAGTGATGTTCAGATAGCCGTATTATATTATGCTACATTGTCCTAAAGCATAAGCTTTAGGACAATGTAGCATGTAAGTTGCATGTATTGTTAGCTATCATAAGATAGCTAACAATTACTATTAGAATGTGTTGCTTTGTCAGGGTCGGTGGCAAGGGCAGTTGAAGGAACAGGCCGGGTTTTTACTTAGTAGAACTCTGACACTCCCTTCCGTTCCACCAAAAAATCTATATATAGTATATATAAAAAACCCGACTGCTCAACTGAAATGGAAGAAACAAGCACACTTTTATTTTAAAAGTGACATGCAGGCGGGACCCAACAAATTTTTTAAATTAAAATAAAAAATCATTTATTTTTAACAACACAATAAAGTTTAAACATATGACTACGAATATTCCAAATCACAGATAAAATAGTATGACTATAAGTAAAAAATTTCCTCCATGGAGATGGAGGAAGGAAGCGTTCCCATAATACTGATCGCATTGCCACGTTGTATGGCTAGAGAGATACGTTGATAAAGATAGTGTTTTGAACGCACATCTCCACTTCGCTGAATGAGTTGAAATTAAAATTATATCATGATCAATAGGGTCCCGCCAGCTTGTCACTTTTTAAAATGAAAATAGAGTAGATTTTTTAAATAAGTTTTTCAGCATTTTAGTATTTAATTCCGTTTTAAAACGTTGTATTTCCTAAACGGTTGCTCAAAATGAAAAATGGTAAAATAAACCTCAATATCATTTTTAACCGACTTCTAAAAAAGGAGGAGGTTCTCAATTCGGATGTTTGTATTTTTTTTTTTTTATGTTTGTCCGCGCATAACTCCGTCGTTTGCCAACCGATTTGAAAAATTCTTATTTTGTTAGAAAGAGTATACTTTCCAAATGGTCCCATGAAAATTTTATCGAAATCGAAGAAGCCGTTTCTGAAAAATCAATGAGAGTCTAAAAAATATATTTACGTTGATGACCTTTTCGTTTACTCTGCATTGCGTTTTTTGTTCGCGCATAACTCCGTCATTTATGAACAGATTTGGAAAATTCGCTGACCCACTAAAAAGCACGATAATAAAAACTTTTTTGCAAAAAATAAAACCGACTTCCATATCAAAACACTACAAAGCCAAAAATAATTTTTATTTCGGAAGGCGGTTTGAAAAAAGAAAGAAAATACAAAACCAATAACACCGACTACCGAAATAAAAATTATTTTTGGCTTTGTAGTGTTTTGATATGGAAGTCGGTTTTATTTTTTGCAAAAAAGTTTTTTATTAAAGATCTGTTTAATGATATCTCATTTGACATAGTTTGTTGATTTTTGTTTTTTTTTTGAAAATATGGCGCCTGATTGTCGTTGTAGTGATTTGGTTTTATTTTAATCTATCCTATGACACTCGCGCCATCAAGACAAATCTAACGACGTAATCCGTTCACTAGTTTAATAGTTACGAGGGAACAAAGGAACAGACATACATACATACATACGCGGTAAAAACATAACCTTCCTCCTTGCTTCACCGCAGTTGGGTAAAAAATATACCACATGCAAACAAACCACACTCAATGCATGCACACTAGGGTGTCCCGTTCATGTATGGGGGAAAAAAAAAATGAGCTACGGCTACGCAAGAGGTATCAAAAGTTGCGTTTTGACACATATATTACAATTATTATAAAATTTAATTAGATATCTTGAGGCCTCTACCAGTCCTTGAAGTTTTTCAAATTTGCTATCTTTAGGGGTTCCTATAAATCATACAAAAATAACATTTAAATGGTTTTTATTAAATTTAAGGGTACAACAAGGAGTTAAAGCAAGGTTTAAAATAGTTAAAAGACAAAATAATCAATGGCAACTTTAAAAACGGAACTGGTTTTTGTGACCAAAATTAGGCATTTCTGAGCGAGATTTTAATCTGTTCCTAATAAAACCATCCCGAGCTGTAGCGTCCGTGACGCTTTGAGAAGCCTCCGTCACTAGTTTTACACATCTTTCCACTGACTGTATGTGGCCGGGAAAGTCAATAATGTCGAGGATGTGTTCCTTAGCCTTAATTCTAAGTTCATCGCCAACGACGGCACGACGTTTTGCGACACGTCTCCAAAGACGTGTCGCAAAATTGGTGGAGCTGATATTTCACACTCTTGCCAAAATATTATATCGGTGTAGTCTCGCGCACAGAAGTTAAGCTTTGGTGCTTTAAATACCCTGCGAGAGTTGCTCTTTTCTTCTTCTCTGGCCATTAATATTTTGCGAGATGCAAGCTCTCGAATATGCTCTCTATCGTCGAATAACATGGCAATAAGCAAGTTTTCTGGGTGCGCAAAAAAAGCGTTTCTTTCGATCACCGAATTTACAATAGATCTCTGACTATCAGGCAAAAATCGAGAGTATATAACCATTTGAAAAATATGCTTGGCTCCATCTTTAAATGATGAGGTTTGCTTGATTAGGAGCCAAACAGGAGCGTAAACGTGGTTCACAAGCAGCTGCAAATTATTTGACGGCGAAACAGTACCTACTTACGTAAAGTCTGAGTATGCGATTGGCAGTAGTGAGCCATCTCGAATGCGCCATTTTTCCAGGTTGGCGGTTCGCTAGCTCAAGGGAACAGGAACCAGCCATCACAGCATGACACATTTCGTACAGATACTTTTGATCCGTGCTTAGTTCCTTCACAATATTATCAGGTAATACTAGCAAATTGCCAGACACTGCCAAAAAGACGCTAGAGGTTTACTTTCACAAGCAGCTAGCTGTTTTTTGATAGGTCCTGAATATTCTTTTGGCCCAGATGTGCTACCATCCAGAGACATGAACAAATGACGAAGCGGTAATTCATTCGCGTGAAGCATACAAACACACCATTGCAATGGTCTCTTTAAATAGTTTTTCAGGTATTGAATGGCACCTCCCTTCCAACCTGTATTCGTAGCAGTACCATCGCACCCCACACAGATCACCTCTTCCAAGTTCAACCCTTGATTTTCTAACAAAGATATGATAGAAGAGACGATCCCTTTGGCAGTGCCACGACTTGGCGTCATATGTTCCAAATAAATAGATCCCGGCTCTGTGAGAACTGAAATGTGTTCTTGCAAGACTTCTCTGCGATGGTACCGATCGCCTATTTTCTCGTTTATGAGTGTTTTGTCCTTTCGTCCATCAAAGTAGATACTTTTTATTACAATCGTATCAATGTCTTTGCTGGCCTTGGTCCGTGCTTTTGAAACAGCTCTATGAATTTTATTCTTATCAATAACAAGACTTAGATCTTCGGAAGATACCAATCCTACGTCAGCTAAGACCGCCGAAGCGACCGCAGCCGCAGATCGCGTTGATAGTCCATACCGATCACATACCTTAGCTACTGTTGGCAGCGCCAGAGTGTTCCGATTCAACGAAGTAGATGGAGTCTCATTTACAGGCACGTCACTATTCGCAGAAAGCTCTGTTACAGGCGACTGCGGTCGAGGCGGCAACTCGCGCACCGGAACAGGATTGGTTTTTAGTGATGCACTGGGAAAACATGCGTGCTCTGACTCTTTCCGATTCAAATTTTCTTGTCTCTGATGTTTCTTTAAAAGTCTTGCTGTTTCTTTTGTGTCTATACCGCTTATTGCCATTTTTCTATCACTTCTTTGATCCAGTAAAAAGTCTCTTTCAGAAATAGGAACTTTCTTAGGTTTTATGCAGGAACAAATGTCAAACGAAGTGCACTTACAAGCAGCAATATCGAAGAGCTTGTTCGACGATTCCAAAAAGCACTTCACTTTGCTTTCGTAACTATCATTTCTTTTATTTTTGGGATTTCTTATCAATGACAGGTATTTGTCGAAATATGATTTCAGCAATTGGGTAACTTGTACGTTGGAAACGATAGGAATCGAAGCTTTGGTCCAAATCGTATCAAGTTTTCCAGAAACGATTGAAAAAACTTCTGTGTTAGAAGGATCTTTCCCATTCTTCTGTAGTTTTAGTTCATTTTTAGTAAACAAAATGAATTTGATAACGTCACTTATCACTGGTAACTGGCGATCGTCACTTCGTCTTGAACCCATTATTATATATAACAAAAACACGTATTTTATCACAAGGAAGTGCAGAGCGACACCTTACAGCAATAAAACCGCAATAGAAATGAGACGAACTGCCTCACAGTAGAAGTAGAGAATTTAAGAAAAACAAGTCAAAACATGAATTTTGCGAGTTTGTTCCAAACCAATTCCTAACAGAAAAAATCCTGTCGTTGCCTGCAAATCATAACTTAGGGTTTCACTATCAATGAAATAAAAAATAAAATGGGAATAATGTACATAAAATAGAATAGACGACATTGACTGGAGGGTTATTTAAGTGATAAAAAAAATAAAAAAAAATGCCGGTAGAACCCTCAAGATATTTTTTTATGTTTTTTTTTATTATTTTTCCGGTAATCTAAAACTAATAATGCAACTTTTGAGGGGGCTTGAGTAGCGAAAAGCGAAAAAAAAATTTTTCGGGACACCCTAATGCACACACGTCACATGTTTTATTGGATACCGTTTGCATATGCATTTATGTTTGCAGGCAGGATGGTGGTGCTGCATATGATAATATAGTTTTTGGCAGAATTAACACTAGATATTTTTATGAAGTATTTGTTTGGTTTGGATTTCCGCAAAGTGACGCCTGATTACATTCTGTATGAGTGGATGCAGAGAGTATATAACCACTAGAGAGCGTATAAGCCGATTTCTTAGAAGAACACAACTCACTACCACGGGCCGGGGGCGACAGAGAAATGCAGAGCTGCAATTGGTCAGTTCAAAGTCAAGTTGCGTAGATATGCCTGGTTAGATTGATCTATTAGATTGGTCTACTTGATTAAGGGAAAGTAGTCGATATCGATAAAATTGATTTTACATTGTAAAAATGCTTAGTAGAAATTCCATAATTAAAATATTTTCATTAAAATCAGTTATGTATCAACAACTGTACCTTCAGGAGGCACTCTGTAATTATTATTTTTTCAGTGGTGAGTCATTAGATGATTTATCTAATGACTCCTCTCTCCTACATACACTTAACCCGTTGACTCGACATCGAAACAAAGGAACCTCTTTTTTTTTTCCTGGGTGGTGCTGTGGGAAAATCATCAAATGACTTCTCCCTCCGGGTAAAGCGGAAGACAGTGTCAGACTTCTACTGACTAAAAACCCTAAAAAGCCTTTAAGTTCCGGGGCCGCGGTATCTCGTTAGAACATTACCGCAACCCTGGAACCAAAGTAACGTACGAGGGCGATATTGTAATGTAAAGGCCCAAGTTAATTAGTATTAGAGTCCGTCATACTATTTGAATCCTAGAAAGATTGAATATGGGTCATATTCAAAATTATTGTACTTTTTAACGTCCAACATAGTTATTTTTATAACAAGGCATAACTACTTATAAATTCTCTAATAAACAGATTGTAAACTTGTTTAAATATAATACTAAACAATAAAATCCTCCATAAATCTTAATAAATAAATAATTTCAAATAAAATCTACCAAGGGGTAGATTTTGTTTCATAGAAGCAACCTGTGTCCACATTCATGGCGCTACTTTTAAAAATATGTTATTATTCAATATTAGTGTTACAATTCAGAAGCATTTTATTTCTTAATCGAGTATGGTTCAAGCCCAATGAATTCGATAAATATATAATGATCTACAAAACGTGTAATTTATAGTTAATTAATTAATGCGTGTTCTGATTTCACTAATTTCTGTTATTCCTTTCTGTTATGTCATATTTTTATTGTCTTTATGGTAGTTTATCAAAATTATTTTACTGTAACATTAGTCACTTAACTGTCCTACTCATTTACGAATCAAAAACGTTCGGCCATTTTGTTGATCATACGGTGTCGAGATTTTTGTGGTGCAGTGATTATTCGACAATTGAGAGTTACATTTTACTGTGAGATATTTAAAGCATTGGTAAGTACTTTTATTGTTTTATAACACAGCTTAGAATAAATGGGTAATGGTGCCATTGCTATAAAAAACGATTCGTAAAAGAGCAAGAATTGATACTGCGAAAGGCATTTTTTTAGGTTAGACATAAGCAATTCATTCATATATGTTATCATATCGCTTACTTTTTTCTGTGACGTAACAGATATGAACGGTTAAGGTTTGTTCACATTGTAGTCAAATAAAACTACATTTTAATCATACCTACCTTACTTACCTATACCTACTTCTTTCTTATTTTATATTAATAATTTTGTGTAAATAATCTTCACGAAACGACAATATGGATAGATTCGATCAAAATGTCTCCAGACAATATAAAACGTGAAAAATGTATTTTATCGATGTGCAATCAACGATTTATTGGTGGCGTCATGAATATAATGTAATTTAAGGTACACACTCACGTGTGTCAGCTGTACCTTTACCATGTCTATACCCTATTCAAACTAGATAAATTAGGCAAAATGTAAACAAACCATAAATTTATCCTATTTTTTTTTATTAAGCTAAAATCATTACACAAAACTTTAAAATCAGTTAATCTAAGCCTCCTGGCATCGTAAAATAGATTTTTTTTTATGGTAAAAAAATGTCGTTCGTTACATTTGTCTTTGCTTTGAGGTAATGTTGAATAGTATTTTTTGATGGCTTGGAGATTGAAAGGAAAAGGGAAAGGGAAACTAGGGATTTTGGATTACTGCTCATGAGCAGTAGAAAGTCAGTTAAGTTTCCTTTTAAAACCCAAATTACACTTGATAAGTGATTTGACAGAGCTAATTATTATTTTGCACTTTGATTTACGTTTAACGAAACTCACTGTGTATTTGTGCTGAAATGAAACAGCATGAAAAAAATTGGTTAAAATTGTAAACTGATTACGATAATTAAACTAATTTATCACGAAATTTGGTGTTTTCTTAAAATCTTACTAATCCCGTCACGTTTATGCACCCAGACCAAAGAGAAATAACTTTTATAGATCCAACTTTGCTTGAGACAAGAGGTAAATAAAAACTTCAAAAATGTCCTGTTTCTTTCTTTTTATTATCTATTTATTTAATTTAAAACTTTTTATTTATTTTTTTATTCCAAGAGAATTAGGATACACAATTTATAGCAACTACAAAACTTTTAGCATATTTTTTATTTAAGTTTATAAATTTTAATATTTGTTTGCATTTTATCTCAAGCCATTTTGAATAGGATAGAGAAGGATATTTTATTTTTATGATAACTTCTAATTTTCTATAAAAAGTATGTGATTATAAACTGGCCCTAATAATTCCTCTCTGTTACAACTAAATCATTTTCCTATCTGTTTCATATCCGTAACTTACAATTATTTAGAATATGACCTATATAGGTATCTTATATTCACGATTTGACTTTTCTCAACATTAAATCAATAAAAACAAAACCAGAAACCAATATTCCCTAGTAACCTTATCCATCCACTTTTCTTTTTATTCTGGAATCTTGGGAAATCTAAAATGAAAACATGCATGTCACACAGAAGAAAAAATATTAGAACTTCCTCCTTTTTAAAGTCTGTTAATGTAGATAGGTATTTTATGACAACTATCTGAATTCAATTTTAAAAAAATAAAGTAGCCAATATATAGGTACAAAGACTCATAGTTTTCGTGTGTCGGGGCACTGTATGCGCGGTCAAGTGGTCTTATAGTCTTTGAGTAGATGGCATACGACTCTCCCTTTTACTTAACTTTAGTCTGATAAAAAAGAGTTGGTTTAATCTAGGTACGACATAATCAACCACACAATCGCCTTGGTGCAATATTTTCACCATCACAAGTTATAGGGGGTGTCTCCTTCTAACCAACTCGACACAAGTCGATACAACAACTAACTTACTGACTAGCGAGCTCCTTTTGAAGGTTATCCCCGATACAATAGATCAACTACTGATAAATCTAGCTACAATTAATTTGAAAGATTCTACATAAGGTTCAGTTTAAAACCAACGTTTGACAATTTCTAGCTTTGTGACTTTTGCAAAACTGTGATCAAACTCAATGTCATTGCTCCTAATGCGGTCTCATTATTATTTTTTTCCATTCTATGTGTCTATGTGTACAAAATAAACATGTTTTCATTCGTTATTTATTTCAGGAAAATTAAATATCGGTTGTGTATAACTTAGAGATTCATACGCTCGTAGGTACTCTACTCAACTCGATCTTTTTTTCTCATGATAATAGGCTTGCGTTTTGCCACGATCTCTCCTGGTGGTAAGTGATTATGTGATGAATGGTCTTCTACAAATTGTACTTCAGAATGTTCAGGAGTTCCATGACTTTATCCTTCCATCTCCGTCGCCCTACCTCAGGTAGTCACCAGACACCTACCAGCAGGGTACCACCCGCTTTATTTTTGGTTGATAGATATAACTCTTGTCGTACTAAGCGCTTCTCCTCCCCATTTATTTTACGCACAGCTAAAGTATGGAACTCCACACTAAGCCGGTTTTAGTGGTCCCTTCCTCATTAACCCATCAGACTTTAAAGCAAAAGTGAACATGTATCTTCCGGGACCCATCGTAGACCCCATCTATCGCTTACCACCAGGCGTAATCGAGGCCTGAGCGGGCTAATTCTTAATAAAAAAACATGGTATCGATTTCTGACGCATCCATCAACCTGTTTCACTCCTAACACTCTAATACAATTAGGTAGGTTTAACAAAGTGTAACTTATTGATTTATTAAGACGGTGTAAATTAGTTTAACAATCTCGCTATAATTGACATAACACCGTTTTAATAATAACTTGGCTTCCATTATAATTTCTGTTACCAAATTATTTTAAATACTTCGCTAAAAACAAACTACCACATTGTTGCCCGAAGGTAGTAATTCGACCATAATTATTTAAGTTAGAACGTTATTATAACAACATTTAAAGCGTTCTACACTCTTTCACCATATAAACAGACTGTAACTATTTCGGATTTCATATTTCTCCATCTGCGTGTTTAGTAAAAAGGGGTACACAGTTTTCTTCACGTATTTATACAACGTGTAATTTAAAGGGTACATACATACCAAGTGCATGGCTTCTTTGGATGATAACAAACGATACGGCAAGGATTTTGTAATCCTAAGTCTACGTGTGTAGAACTTATTACAAATTCCAATACACTGATAACAGAGACCGAATTTTTCAAATTAAGAAGAACGAAAAGAATTATCGTGTTATTGGCAAGTGACGTGGAAAGTTATTGACCCTCGTAGTGCTGTGACACTTTTGTTATGATTGGTATTCAAGAAATATATGAAACCAATAATTTGGTATCAATTCTTTGAGTCATTTATTTTGTGCTGAAACTGTGCATAGAGACTCCATACCAGATGTTGTCTTCAGCCCTTTTGGATAGATATGGGGTTTCCGTTACACGTTGTATAGATATGAAACCCTTTCTATATTTTACATACGAGTATCGTGCATCACACTTTATTAAACGTTGTTTTTCTTATTTATTTTTATAAAGTACCTACAGCACATATGTATCTCTAGTTTTTATATAGTAAGCTGTGGTAAACGTTGTGGGTAGCATATTTACTATATTTTTGTTTGTAAGCCCTACTATAACTATGTAATATGAATGTTTTCCCTGAAATAAATAAATATGCACGAGCAGTTTTTGGGTCAAGCATACCAAGAAGGCGCTGGATGTCTTTCGCATCCAATACAATGATATCTTCAGAATGCTGTTAAGACTTCTCCGCTTCTGCAGTGCGTGTCAGAGATGTTTGCGAAGACACATACAGATGGGTTCCACGCCATCATGCGCAAAAAACTTTGTTCGCTGGTCAGCAGAGAACGGGCGAGTAAGCAGCATTCTGACGACTGTGGCGAAGAGAGTGTTCTACTTTATAGGAATGACGATCAACCGGGACATGTTTCCCATAAATTGATCCTCCTTCTCATATTATAACTTATTTTGCTGTTGTCATGTATATACTAACCCCAGCTTAAGCATTCTACTAACACAACTATGGATTTATATACAAATTACCTGAAATAAAGAATTTGAATTTGAATATTAACCATCGTAATGTACTTCTTTGTATCATCAAACAATCTGTTATGATAATTATGACAGTCTTCCGATTTTGAGTCCTACTTGAACAAAAATATATTCATCATTTGACTTAAACTTCTACTGCGTTAGACATAATAGTCAAAGTTGCATAACTCTATTGATATAGTTTCTTTATATTTAAAACATGCGCGATAATAACAAGAATATCTGAATGGACTGACCTTAGCTAGCTATAATAAACCTTGATAATCAGCCAATGGCTCTGTCACAGAGAGTATTTTCAAATCAGTGCTCTGTCATTATTCGGTCACGAGATTTCATTAAAAATAAATAAATACCTAATACAAATTCTTTGATCTTCTATTGTTTTATAAAACCCCTCAGAGCAAAATGAACAGAAAAGGAAAAACTCCAATTCCTTGCAGACAAGAGCTAGTTCAACAGAATATCACAAAACCTTATCATTTATCTACAAACCAGGCACAAACAACACGACTGAAGTGATTCCCTGAAGACTAGCTCAACAGAGCCACAACAGAAGTGACAAAATGAAAACATTTTGAATTCATTACGGCTCTCGTTTTAATCTATACAGCCGATGTCGGGGGAGCGACACTTGTATACGGGATTACTCACCAAATTGGATAATTTAAAATGTATTTTCTTGTAGGGGTTCTGTATAAGAAAGTTGTTGGAATTTTGTTCGTTGTTGCGAGGGTTGTAAGCCTGTCTCAAATGTTTTTCTATTTGTCGTTCAATAGCAGGTTTTATGTAATCAACTGCAAATAATTGCTTGAAAATTATTTGTTTGGATCTTTTTAGTCAACTTTTGCAGCGTATAGTTAAAGAAGGGACTACTTATTTTTAGAACTTAAAACAGGATATGTATGTGTATCTTTTGTTTCGAATTTCCGATATAAATATCCCATGGTTAATATCCCATTTTAAGTTCTAATGATACTGTCAGTGACCATGTTAGCTTAAAACCTTATACTTATTACCCGACTGCGCCAGAAGGAGGGTTATGTTTTTCGAGAGTATGTATGTATGTATAATTGTTTGGCACGCTCTGTAGCCTGAACGGCTCGACGGATTTTAGCTTGAGAGGTATCGTTAGATTCGTATTGACTGTGAAAGTGACACTGGGTATATCAAAATAAAAAAAAACCGAAATGGTGGATTTTTGGCGCCATATTATGCCTTCAAAAAAGTTTTTTTTTTCTCAAAACCTATCGAGTGGGGTATCAAAATAAAGGGTTTTAAAAGGTGATTACAAACATATATACAACTTATATGGTTAAAAGTAATTCAAAGTGACAAATCGTAAAAAACACGTATCAAGAGAAAGATTTCGCAGACGATTTAGTCGTCTGCGAAATCTTTCACATTTGTAAACTAAAAAGCTGGAAATAAAAAAAGTTATTATAAAAATTAAAAAACTCGACTGCAACCTTATACTAAAACTAACTGAAAAGCTAATAAAAACAAGCCCATTTTAAATTAAATAAAAGTTGGAAGCAGGCGGGACCCATTTGAGTTTGAAACTATAATAATGGTATGGGCCCCGCCTGCTTGCAACTTTCATTTAATTTAAAATGGGCTTGTTTTTATTAGCTTTTCAGTTAGTTTTAGTATAAGGTTGCAGTCGGGATTTTTAATTTTTTTAATTACTTTTTTTTTACTTTTCGTTGTGCCCGGGAGTTCGTTCATGAAGGAATCGATATTGTCTACGCGAATTCTCGCATAAAACCCGATCTGTTCTACCGTTCCAGAAATTTACCCAAATAAACAGAATGACGGACAGACTGACAGGCCGACAATAAAATAATACCTATATTTTGTATTCCTAATTTACTCATTCTATTCCTTCTACCACTGGTAAACTGGTAACACATTACAAAAGCTGTCATGTCATGTTTGCGTACAAAATAATTTTGGGTTTTTTTTAATACTTTTCTTTTCATCACCAACCAAGATACCCTCCTGCGTTTGATGGTCTATTATTCTACACGTGATATTGGCAAAATTGTGGTGGCTCCTCCACAAACGCCATTTAACAAGAGTTGAAGTTGAACCTATATTTTGTTGAAGTTTCAGTATTGTGTAAATAACTAAAAACACTTTAGTAAACACAGTTGTTTGGAATACACTGATCTGACTGACCATTCAATCTTTTTTATTTATGCATTTTTATGTATAAATAAATAAGATTTAAGATAGATCAGAGAGATTATACATATAGATTGTTTCTATACTGTACGTCAGATACAAACTTAGCTATAAGAAAATATGTTTAAAACAGTCTCTAAGTATTAGTGTAAAAATTTAGAAGTGTTTTCTACGTTTCCTTTATCAGGTACCTCTTTGATGGGACAGACCCTGTGAATGTTGACGGGGACGGGCACTGCTTATTAAACAAAATCTTTTATCACATAATAGGTAGGTACAGTTATCTGTCCAGAACATGCATGGAGGTGGAAATAACGGTGCACAGATATACGGGCCACAAACCAAAGGACCAACAAATTCTCTTACAGACATCTTCTACAGACTTAGAGAGAGACCTAATCTGCTTCTGAAGGAAGGTAGACTGGTTAGAATGATAGCCGCCATCATTCTAACCAATACAATAGCCTACCACAAAGACTAATTGCGGAAATCATACCTCTTTCTTCACATTTGTATTAATTTTGGTTTTGTCTTGAATAATGTCACCTTGCATAAATTGCTACAGTTGATTCCAATTAAACGTTAACACTGGCCAAAAAATGAGGGTCTGTAAAGGCAATACAAACATAAAGAGCTTTGTATAACATGTCCTCTAAAAATCTTTGTCTCAGTGAGTACAAATTCATGAAATATGCAAAAAGATTCTAAGACTTTGACAACAGATTACCTTCTCAAAATCTAGAGCTGACCGACATAGAGTTTCCGACTGGGAATTGGGACTATACACGTAAGAAAAGTACAAAGGCTTTTCATCCTGAAAAAAATGCCGATTTCCGCATCTGACGTGAATTGTCAGATTTATCAAAATTTCCACGGAAACGATGTCGCAAGCAACTGTTAGTCTATACTAAAAACATTATTTTTAATGTTTGTAACTAATAAACTCAAAAATTACTGAACCGATTTCAAAAATTCTTTCACCATTAGAATATCTACCACGTTGTCACTGAGTGACACAGGCAATTTTTTTACTGCAAATAGATTTAAATAATAAAACATCAAGCCAGAAAAAGAATGCTCCAAACAGTTCAGTCATACAAATTGTCTTCTTCTTTTTCGTTTCGCTCTTGGCAGAGCGGTCGTAGTCACGTAGAGGCGTTCTCGTCGATTTAACAATTATTATACGGACCCCTAAAAAGGGGACATACAAAATAAATTGGCATTACGTAGCCATGTAACACAACACACTGGACAGTGTTCATATTGTCCGGTTTTTTTGCGAATATCCCGACGTTTGAGTATGAAAATTATTCATGTGGAGATGTCGCAGCCACCGCGTTGCCATAAATTATTTTATTGAAATATGTTTTTTTTTATGAAATATAAATTATTGTTATCTGCCCTCGATGAGTGAAATATTTTCAGGTTTATTTGTTTTACGGAAATTTATCAGTTTTATTCACTGTGTTGTTTTTCATAGCGTACACAGGAAAATATGATGTTATTTTATAGACTGTCATAATTTTTACACACATTGATTCGTAACATCGAAAATAACTCTAATTTCGGTAGTCAGTATCTTCAGTTCACTTCACTCTTGACCTAGATCTTTCCTGATGGTAAGCGATAGATGAGGTCTAAGATGGGACGAGCAAGCCCAGAAGATGCCTATTTACTCGTGCTTTAAAGGCTGAAAGGTCATAAGTGGCAGGGAACACAGAAGCCGGCAGAGAATTCCACAATTGCAATATTACAGGAGAGCGTTTCAAAGATACTAATAGCAATAAAAACTGCATTTTTCAATTAATCTTTATACAATTCAGTATTACTAACTATATTCACATATTGAATTGTATAAAGATTAATTCAAAAATGCAGTTTTTATAGCTAATATGTAGTATCTTTGAAACACTCTCCTGTAAAATTGCTATTTGTGATTTACAACAACTTACGTGGGAGGCATCGAAATATTAGAAGAAGAGAAGCGCTTGGTACGACAAGACGGTATATCAACCAAGTGTGGGTGGTACCCAGCCGTGTGTCTGGTAGACCGGTAGTGAAAGGGAGATGGAGGAAGCAGTTCATGGAGCTCCTGCGCACACTCCCCGAAGTACAATCTGTAGAAAACCGACAGGCAAGCAACGGTTCGCCGATGAGCCAGGTTATGAAGCTTGTCCACCAGCACCTCGTCGCCTATAAGCCTTTTAGCTCTGCGCTCGATCGAGTCCAATGCAGCATGTTGGTTCTTTGCAGAGCCATCCCACAAGTGGCTGCAATACTCCACGCAGGAACGGACCTGTGTTTTATACAGATTTAGAAGCTGTCCAGGCGTGAAGTACCGCCTCACCTTGTGTAGGATTCCCAGCTTTTTTGCTGCAGTCTAAGCTCTGGACTCGATGGTTGAGCCGAAGTTGAGGTCTGACGTCAACTCCATGCCCAAAAGCTCCAGGCGATTGGTAATTGGCACAGATGTACTTCGGAAAGTAGGGGTCAATTCAAATTTATTTTTGGCACCGACTTCCGAAATTAAAGTTATTTTTCACTTTGCAGTGTATTTTGGGAGTCGGTTTAATTTTTGGTAAAAAGTTTTTATTTCACTCTTTTTAATTGTTCCATTTTTAATTTACCTAGTTACAAAAGCCTAAATATCAACTACATATAATCATTTACAAAATATTGCTTTTCCCAATGTTGCACCGTTAAGTGTTGAGGAGTTCTCCTGGTACTTCACCATTAGCTTCAATTCACCATATGCATTGTGACGAGCATATTATACTTAATAACCACATTCAAGTAATCGAAGCGGAACACATGAAATACTTATTATTCCTACTTATATATTGCGTAGTTCCAGTGGCCATCTGTGGTGTTCATCATCAGGTCCACTTCACAAATGATGCTTTTCGAATGCAACTACACAAGTTCAAATCACTATAGGTATGCCTATACAAATGAAGAATTCCCTCGATTTCTCCAGGATCCCATCATCAGATCCTGACTTGGTGACAATGGGACTAATTTCGAAGTATACCCTTTCAAACAAAAAAAAGAATTTTCCAAATCGTTCAGTCGTCTCCGAGTAATCGGTGACCATACATAAAAAAAAAATATACAAGGTGTAACAGAATAAACGCAATTCCTGAAAGTAGTTGGTTCAGAATCAGCTTCTGAATCAATTTCCGTCAAAAAAAAATAGGTGTTAAATTTTCATGGAAAAAATCTTTCATTTAACTTAAAATGGAAACACAGTATCACGACAAATTAATACAATCCTTAAAATCTACCACAAACAAGGACCATGTTTGCCAGTATGCAACTCCGTAAAAGGTCAGCTCACCTATATAATATAATCAACAAACACATTTATATATACCCAAGAAATAATTACGATGGTAAAAAAATGTTAACAGAATGGGTGAAAACTCTTACCTACAGTGAGACTGAGAAACTTCTCCAACATTCACACTAACACTACCAATTGCATGTATACACATACACCATTTCACCTCCCCTCTCTCACACATACAAACATGCACACACACACACGACATATACACACAACGCTACATCACTACTCAAAAACACACAGACACACATCACAACTTAAACACACACGTTCACAAATTTTCAATTTTTATTTTTTATATTACTTTTAAGTTCCTTTTACAGTGTTTAATAGTATTATTCTTAATTGTATCTATTAGTTATGGAAGAGCGGAGTCTCCTAATACAGACATTGTTTGTCTAAAAGGAGGCTCCAATCACTATGCTATGTTGTACGAAAACTGTTTTTTTCAATAAATAATTATTTATTTATTATTTATTATTTAATTCAAGGAAATTGTGTGCGTGTCGCGTCGGCCGCTAACATTGCATGAGTGTATGCGTCTGCGTAAGGATATTGTATGACGCACATACGTTTTGCGTTTAGTAAGGATGACTGTTTTATAAAAAATGCCTAGGTTTGGTTTCAATTTATTTAATTACGGATGTTGTTTTAGACTAATAATTTAAAACTCTAATTGGGGTGTCTGAGGTATTGCGCTTAATTTGTTACATGTTGTATACGCGTCGACTTGATAACCTCCTCCTTTTTTTGTCGTCAGTTGAAATGCACATTTAGGTATATGCATGTCGTTTCTGGCTGTCATTTATTCATCTTTGACAGTCATTACGGGTAGTCAGAAGCGAGAAAATTTGACACTGGTCTAGCGAAGGGGTAACGTGTTACGCAGCTATTGGCTTGTGGAGATCAGGTAGGGACTCCTTATCTGCTATAGCTAGCTCCATGTAAAAATACTAGTAGTAGGTACTCAGCTGCATACTGTAAGACTGGAAGTCGACCCAAAATAGTTGGGAAAATAATAATAATAATAAGTGAGAGTACTTGCACAGGCACAACCTTGCAGCCAAGATAATTCATCAGCAACTTGCTCTGAAATATTCTCTTGTGGAATCAGAAGTGCCGTACTATAGGTATGTGCCCGACTCAGTTCTCGATAACGGCCATGTCACATTATACTGGGATCGGTCCATCATCACTGACAGGACTATTGTAGCCAATAAGCCTGATATAGTGGTGGTGGACCTAATCGAGAGGCGTGCCATGATTGTCGACATAACCATCCCGCATGATGAGAACCTCGTGAAAGCTGAGAAAGATAAGCAAATCAAGTATATTGACTTGGCACACGAGATTGTCGACATGTGGGATGTGAACTCGGCAATCATTGTACCGATAGTCATTTCAGCCAATAGCTTAATAGCCAAGAGCCTCGACCAACACCTCAGGAGGCTCTCGTTAGACGGTTGGATCAAGGGCTTGCTTCAGAAAGCGGTACTCCTGGACACGGCGCGTATCGTCAGGAGGTTCCTCTCTATAGAGCCCTGACCGCCGGTAGCTTGGACTCTGTTCCCGATACCGGTGGGCTACTATTTTTTATATTTTTAAATGTTTTTTTTTTTTTTTGAGAATAATTAAATGTAACTTATATGTATATATTGGAAATAAAGACAATAATAATAATAATATACTTTTTATTTCAGACCAATGATCCATTAAAACTTGTTAGTATAAACTTAAAAACTATGTTAGTAGGAATACAAAAATAAAAAGCATACACAAAACAAAAATAAGACACACAAACAAACACACTCAATTTGGTACATGAACTCCCGCTCTCACGTGTACACCCACCCAGTGCCTGAGAAAAGGATTATCAATATTTCCGATAAGGTGGCGAGGATAATGTTGGTGTTGACTCTCAATCGCTGCAGCATCGAGGCACAACGCTTGCGCATGATAGCATAGAAATCATCCAGCCGCGCTTCAGCAAACAAACCTGATGCGCTGCAAAACCTAGGCAACCCCAACAGCATCCTAAACACATTATTGTACTGAATGCGCAGAGAGTTGTAAGCCTTCTGCGTATACCTAACCCACAGGCTGCATGAGTAAAATGATTGGCAGTATGCCCTGAACAAAGTCAGATTTACTTTAGTAGTACATCGTGCAAACCTGCGAGCAAGCATGTTGCCTCGGGCTGCCAACGCTCTGCGCTCCCTGTCAATATCCTTGTCATCCGTGAGAGAATCCGTGATCACATGCCCGAGGTATTTGAATTGAGTGACGACTTTAAGCTGTGTTCCTCGCAAAGTTAAGGGTGGAAAAGGCTAAGCTATCTGAATTGTCCAGACACAGCCGAGTCCTAATTTTACATGAAGTAGTGCCCATCTGACCAATACAACACAGTTACTATACCCGGATTTTTAATTCGATGCAGTAAGCTGACATAAGCTAGTGTCACTTACTGAAATAATGATACCTTACTTAACATAATAGTGATGTGTTCAATCAATCGAATAATAAATGAGCGATTTTTAATCGTGAGAAATATAAATGAATGATAAAATATATACTATTATCTTTTATTTTCAAGCAGTAACTAGATTTTATTATAAATAAATCTATTTTTATTGAAAATATTCATATCTATACAGACATGATAACTTTTTTTTTGTAGATTGTGCGAGTATACTATTAAAAAGACTGTCCCCGCACCACTGCGACCCTGACCCCATTGTAATGGGTACAGGTACAGGGGCCTATTGCAAAAAATAAAAAATATTATGATCTATTCGTTTTATTTTTTACGCCCCTTTATCACATTTTACTTTTTGTTATTTGCACACAATATTATTAAAAAAAAAATTGTGTACATACATCGTTATTCAATTTATTCCTGAATCGATTAATTTAGTTACATCACAATTTCGTAGTCGTCATAATCTGACAACTTAGAAAGTGTCAGTCTACTGCATCGAATTAAGTCTGGTATAGGTAAAACCTCTTGACATAACTGGTGTCAGATATTGTGGCTACTGACTGGGGGATATGGGTAATATCGACCATCAGAGCTATTCAAGCAGAGAGTCAAGCGATCACAATCTTACCGAGGCACACATTTACGTACGTGATTGATGGAAATCCATCTACAGACCTACCTCAGTAACCGTCCCATAAGCTCGAATATCAACCTTTTTTCTGAGTGGGAAAATCATCGAATGACGTCGGCAATGGCCTTATGAGGCTCCGCCACTGTTGCTGACAGCTCTTTGAGGCGCGCGTGGAACATGACGCGCCGCCGACCCGGATCTGGTCCTTACCGGACGGTGAGCTAGCCCTGTTCGCCGTCCGAAAGCCCGCGCCTACGGTGGCCGGATCGAATATCGACCTATGAATACTATTTATTTGACTTCCTTGTGTGTTTGAGACCGCAAACGCCACTGCTGATCATGAGGACTTGTCTTCGATTCCCGCGTCGATAGTGTTTTAGTCCGTCTGGAATCCATCTTGTTTAATTGCAATGATCTGCCTTGCTATTCCATGAGATGAATCCCCAAAGACTTATCGCCGCCATCATCATCTTTTTGCCTTTATCCCTTTTCCGGGATCGGGACAACACGTTGTTTTGTTCCATTCTCCTCTGTCTAACGTCACAGCATAATTTACTCAATTTTCTTTCATATCATTCCTCACACAATCCATCCATCTCTTCTTTGGCCTTCTTCCTCCCTCCATCAACATTCAAACCCATCACTCGTACACTCGTTCCCTTTTCTCGTTTACCTACCACAATGTGTTTTTTTAACCCAAAGGTTAACTGGTAGAGAATGCCTTGCTGCATTAAGTTCGCCCATGTAACACTATTGTACATAAAGTTTAAATAAATAAATAAATAATCACACGCTTCATCCCTCCTTATCACATGCCCAAAGGCGATTTCCTTTAATTTTTTCGTAATAGGCGGCACTTTTAAATTGTATCTAAGGCGGCCTCCAATCCCTACAATGGCAATGTACAACATATTTTATGTTACATGGTGCTAATATTACAAATGCGTGTTTGCGAGGAGGTATAGATGTTTGTAACTCTTTTACGCTAAAACTCCTGAACGGTCCTAAATGAAATTTGGCAAGTAGATAGTTGATACCCTAGAAATACACATAGATCGAGATTTACACGGGAAAACCCTTTCACGCGTATGAAGTTGCGGGTTGAAGCTCGTTGTACATTAAGATTGAAAGGCTTATATTCCACGATATAACGCTTATATAACGATCAATTATATTGCATAATAAACGAATTGCGCAATGGTTTCGTATACTCCTCGTCAATACAAAACACAGACCGAAAAATATTGCACAATACTGACCCTACACAATGCAACGGAAAAATTTGCTGCAATTAAATGATTAAACTCGCTCAAACTTTTGTTCAATCATTGCACAATCTTCGATATTAGCTATGAGCGGTCAAAATATTGTACAATTCGTAATATTTCGAAATACAATTGATCTTCTAGGGGCCGCCTTATGTCCCTTCTAATTTCTTACTTTATCCGTTCTTGTCTTCTCCATTCTCTTGTCAACTCTATTTCAACAATCTCGTATCCGCTTCATGCAATCGTTTTTATCCATCTTTTTCACAGGATAGCATTCCAATCCATAGACAATTCTCTGCCAATCTTTTGAAATATACAAGCGTGATGATTTTTTATTTAGGTTAAGATACAAATAAAACAACAGTAACATAAACTAATAATGATCATAAATAAATTTATTTTTGTATCTAAAAACTAAAATCACAGTTTTGTACGTTAATAGTACAAACTAAACATATTAAAAAACAGTAACAGAAAGACTCACGTTGTTCTTAAAATACCAGATTTTTAAATCTACTTCTAGATATCTTACACAGACTAATTATTATTTTATCTACAATTCTAAAAATTAATTAAATAAATCATCACAGACAAATAACATAGTATTAATTAGGTTTACAAGTATTTAAATTTACCCAAAATCTTAAAAGTATAACTCCACGCACTACCCTAAATTTTTAGGTACTGTTCCAGTATCAGCCCACGGCAATGCTACGCAGATATTTATTAATTATTATAAAATGTAGAGTTGAATCGTGCACTGTGCGCCACGAAAGTGCTACACACTGCGCGTGGCCAAACTACAAGGTTTTTATAAAATTTAACGAGTACAGATTGTATGGACTTCAAAAGATATTGATCTCTGAATTTGTTTCGGTGTTTCTTCTCAGGGTAGTCAGTTAGGAAACACCAGCGTCATCTAGTTTAAATTTACGTAAAAAACATGTTATTTAATAACCAATTTGCAAAATAAAGACCATTTAAGCAAAAAAACAGCGAAGCTAACTTCGCTCACCACTTCATACGCATCTTACTTAGTAGTGGACGTTCGCCTTTACAGCTTTAGAATCAATAGAGTAGTTAGTTGCTGAAAATATAGCCAAAGCTTGGTTTCAATGTTTTCCTAAAATATGCCTAGTTCAGGTAATAGAGCTCCATTATAAATTGACAAATCTGTTAACTAATAATAAAGATTATCAATTCACATCGGATCACAAGCAACGACGTGCGCACTTTTTAAGATACCTACTATACACACGTTGAATAAAAACATTTAAACCAAAAAAAATACACACATGAGATAACTCGGAGAAGAAATCACGAAGGACGAGATAATTAGTATTTTCAAAACTTACTCATCTGAATAGTTGAAGTTCAATCCAAATGAATAAGTTTGATAGGCTGCATAATTCCGCTTCTGAAAACATTACGTCACCCCGAGCATGCCCGGGAATGCGACAACGACTTCAATCAGATGAATAGGTACCTAGCCTTTAATATAAACGAAATTAAACATCCAATGAAACAGTCTCGATTTACTACTTTGAATAAGATATCTAATTAGATTTATTTATCGCTTCTTAGTGCAGTAGTGTAACAAAATTTGTTATGTTTTGTGTAGTTACTTTGTATTATACAGTATGTTAACTAACAGAGGGCGTTCCCGTTAACCCGCAATAGTATAGCATCCATACATGCTAAAAAAATATTACCATTTGAAAACAATATGTTTTTTTTTTTATTAAAATATGCACTAATTTTTTTAAATTGATACGTAAAAGAAACACTCTGTACACGCATAGGTACTTGAAGAACGGCAACGTCGCAATTTATTTATGAATTCGGGCCGCGTGTGCGGCGATCTAATTGATGTGCTTATACTATTGCGGGTTAACGGAAACGCCCTCTGTTAGTTAACATACTGTATTACAAAATGCCCGGCTCATTGTCAGCTAAACTTGAATTCACGTGCTATTGACGTCACTAATTGAAAAATCTCTGGCTATAAAATAACTTGTAGGTGCCTCAGCGCATACCTCTTTAGAAGAGATGGCAAGGAAACCCAAAATCATCAAATATTATACCACAAATCCGTCATCATCATTTATCCTCTTCACAACAGACGTATAAATCTCATTCTCCTCTTTCAAACCCTCTTTACCAGCATAGTAAGGAAACTCATTACCCGTCGCCATGTAAAATATACCTGGTCTATCGAAATGGGTTTCTAAACCTAAGTAATTAGTAGGGGTATTGTTGAAACATTGGGCAAATCTGGCTTCTTGAACCGTGTTACATTTAACAGCTATGAATTTCTTTGGATGCTCCAAAGCTTGCCACCAGTATATGAAGGCTCTAAAATGACTGCAGAGTATTAAACAAGGTATGGCAGGAATATCACTAGGTTGGAACTCTCCACCATTAGCATAGATGTCCACATGCCCCAAAGTCTCTGCTATGCCAAAACCATCTATATTCGTATGTAGCACATCGACTCTTTCCGCGTCCGTTCTCCATAACTTATCCTCAGGTCCTAAGCTCCTGAAGCAAGGTCCAGCTGGGTCTAACCCAGTCAACCTTGAAGGTTTCTTTCCAGTGGCTTGGTAGAAGTATTTGGCAGCGTATGCGATCTCGTGAGCTCCTAGACTTGAGCCCACAAGTTCCAAGTTTTCTGGTTCCATTCCCATTTCGTGAAGTCGTACGAGGAATTCTCCCATTTTCATTCCAATGAATCTTGTGAGGCGTACTGATCTGAAAAGGTGAGAAAACAACAAAGTTAGCATTTCATCTACAAGACAAACGGCGATGCGTTATCGTTACATCCCACCCATACGCACAAAACGTTTTGGAAACACTTTCATTGTGCGTACAGCAAAGAAGTGGAATTCCCTGACGGAGTACGTTTCCAGACAGCTATAACCTAAGGGCGCCTTCAAATTAACCGCGCTGCTGCCGCGCGGCTAATTTGAAGGCACCCTAATAAAAGTCTTTAAGTCGAAAGTGAGAGTTACTTCAAGGTTAGGTTTCTTCATTTTCAAGCACATCATCGGTTACCAACAGTAGAGATCCCAACTAGCACGCTAGCGTTAAAACAACCTGTATAGCAGTTGTATATCGGTTCCATTTGAGTATAAAAGTTGTAAGAATAGGTGTAATAGCAGAGTTATAGAGTGCCCTAACACCCTTGTACCCACGAAACAGGCCCTCGATTTTGCAGGTAAAGGTTATAGAAAGCCTGTAGAATGGTGTTATTGGAGAGCTAATGTAACTGCACAAGACCGTTTATACACTCTTGGTTATTACTTTTACCGGTATATTTGTAACTATAGAAGGGTTGGTTAACACTATAGGTTACAGAAAATCGTCGGCTAAGCATTGCATGTCACTTGTAACTTTATTAGACCTATTATAAGTAGTTGTTTGATACCTTGACGCATATTAAATAAATAATCTTTATCTTTATTACTCAAAAAGGTTACAAAGCAACACATGGTTAAATAAAGCAAGCATAAAATGAACAATAAAAACAGAAACATGTGTCAGTAGAGACCCTGACTCCTAAACTAGGTATGTCCCTGTATCTTAGGAGTCAGTGTTCTTCAAACATCAAGCACAAGCAGACCATTTTACGAGTATACAGATTGATTGAAAAAAAATTACAAAAATATTATATGCATAAAACAAAAAAAAAACTATTTTTAAAGATAACAAACAAATTAGAATGAGTGCGTGTGTGAGTATGTGAGGGAGAGGGGAGTGTGAGTATGCGAGTGAATGTGTATGTGTAAAGAGACTGTGTGTGCTAGGGAATGTGTGCTTTTATAAGGGGATTGCGATAGTGTATAATTATGTAAGATTGATTCTGTGTTGTTTGTGCATGGAGTATATGTGCAGAAACTACAAAGTTCCTGCCAGAAGATCCTCGGTATTACGGTATGATAATGATGCCAAGTAATCTGTAAGACTATTTTTACATTCTATTTTGCTTTTTGTGAAGAGGTTGATTTTTTTATTAAGATAGTTATACACTTTAGTGCTTGTTACATAGTACTGGCGTTTCGCAAACGCGGTCCTGTGCAATTCCTGGGAAAAGACCCTATGTTTCACTCTACCGCTTGGGGGATGTGTGGGTCGAGAAGCATGCCTTCGAAGAACCAACAGAAGCACATAGAGCTGCCTTACCGTTAAAACTTTACAGTCTGAATACAGACGTATGGTTGGATACCGGCGTGGAAGGGAAAGCATTACCTTCAAGACAGCTCTCTGCGCTCGCTCGAGTCTAATGAAAACATTTTCTGTGGCTCCTCCCCAGATTGGTAAGCAATAGGTTAGCACCGACTGGCACAAGGCCAGGTAAACCAGTTTGAGCGTAGATTTGTCAGCCGATTTGCGAAGTTTCTTAAAAACGTAAATCAACTTACGCACTCGAGCCGATACTACCTCAATCTGCTTATGCCAATTTAAGTGCTGGTCAATATGTATGCCAAGGTACCGGACGTGAGAGGATTTGGTCAAGGAAAGGCAGTTACATAGCAGTTTAGAATTGCATGTATGTGCTACAAGGGACAGGGAGTCTGGTGGGCGCTGATTGGACCTGATGCTAAAAGGTAAGTATAAGGTTTTACTTAAATTAAGCGTGAGGAGATTATTTCCCAGCCAGTGCATAACGCATGTCAACGCAGACTCTGCGTTTCGATGAGCCTGTGGCCAGTCTGCACCGTCGATTATAAGGGCTGTATCGTCAGCGTATGTGAAAATTCTACAGTTGCCGAGAGACAGACTGCATAACTCATTGATATAGATAAGAAAAAGAGTGGGCCCCAAGATACTACCTTGTGGTACACCGTACTCTATAGGAAGTTCCTCACTCTTCTCCCCATCTATAGTTACAGTTTGTGTACGGCCACTTAAATAGTCTGCGAATATCGCCAAAACTTGACCCCTTATTCCGATTGACTCCATTTTTTCCAATAAGGCTGGGGCAGAAACGGTGTCAAAGGCCTTGGAGAGGTCCAAAAAAATACCTAGGCACTTCCGCTTCTTGTCAAGAATCCTAGCCACGTGATCAGTTAGTGCCAATACTGCGTCCTCTGTACTAATACCAGTTCTGAAACCATATTGGTTATCGGCGAGTAAATTAAACTTTTTGAGAAAGCCCGTGAGGCTGTTGTTAAGCACTCGCTCCAAAATCTTTGACATTGCAGAAAGAATGGAAATAGGCCTATAGTTGCTTACATCGTCTCTGCTCCCAGCCTTGTAGATGGGGTGAACAACCGCTTTTTTTAACACATTTGGAAAGATACCACAGGAAAAAGACAAATTGCAAACATGTGCGATGATGGGAGCTAGTACTTGCCTGGATGCTCTGATGATGTTAGCAGGAATTCCATCCCAGCCATTTGCGCAGTTCGTTCTAAGTCCCAGAATAATGGTTTCAATGTCTTTATCCGTGACGTCAAGGAGAACCATCGAGCCCCGAGAGTGTGATGCAGATTTATTTGATGGTTGGCGGCCATTTTTTATTTTAGATGCAAGCTTTTTACCAATGTTGGCAAAGTATTCGTTTACCATATTAAGTGAGGATCTTGAAGTATCGCGGAGTTTGAGGAGTTCAGTAGGAGGTCGACGAGGAGAGTGTAAATCTGTTACTGTTTTAACGACGTTCCAAGTTGCCTTAATATTATTTTTTGCCTTTGAAAATTCTTCCATCTCATACGAACTTTTAAGTTTGCGTAACAGGAAATTACAATAATTCCGATATCTGGTATACGAGACTTTTAGGATAGGATTGTCTTTTGACTTTTTAAGTTTGAGGTGTAAACGATCTCGATGTCTAATGCACCGTAGAAGCCCAGGTGTAATCCATGGTTTAAGGTTACGTTCTTTTCTGGGCACTTTATATTCTCTGGTATGATCATGCACGATAGAAGAGAGGTTTTCAACTAATGTCCTTGCCGCATCATTGGGATTATGCATAACCAATATTGGTGACCAATCGAAGCAGGTAATAGCCGTTACGATCGATTAGTTAGTATTAGTTATCTAAAAAAGTGTCAAGCGAGTATCTGATCGCTTTCTGAGTACTTTTTACCCCAATTTGTAGATTAAACTTCTCAAAATTCCTGTACGGTGGAGTTAATAAGAACTAAGTGCACGTGGAAAAACATAATAATATGGACATGAAGTGTTATCTGTATAATAATAAAAGTAAGTATTCAACCAAGGTATACATATTTTGTGAAGTGAAAACAGTATGCCGGTTTGATTTCATGGTAAAGAATACCATGTTTCCCATCTCAATTTTAACGCGCTCAGGATTTATTAAAGAGATTAAACTTATGTAAATATAAAATACGATACGATTCTCAGTAGTCAATTTTTTTTATTCCTGCTCTATGGCTGTTAGCATTATATATCAATTGGCATCAGTGAAATGATAAAAGTATACATAAATAATTAAGTATTTTACAGTGAAATATTGAATAACTCGGTAAATTTATAGGTTAGTTTTCCAAAACAAATGGCGGATATATATTAAAGCTTTATGTAATAACCTGAGTCATTTATTACACTTTTTGAGATAAAGCACCTTTAGTCAAGAGTATTATGCAGTCCTGAGTACACATAGCTGTGTTAAAATAGTCTTAAACGAGTACAATTCGTTTTGCCATGAGAATACTAGCGCCTAAACATTTTACAAACTGACTGGAATAGGGTTCCTTATTGAAATAATGAAAACCTTTAAGTATATCCAAAAAATAATACAGAAATATATGATAGTAGGTAACCTAATAAAATTACAGAATGGTCTGGTACCTAATATAATTTCAGAATGGTCTAAATTTTGTAGGTTTTTTTGTTGTGTGTACTCCATGCTCAATTCAGGATTTTGATCATAATTCTAGAGTTTTTGATTAAAAACGTGGGACTATCATTTTTGCATACTTCTAATATACATACCTATATAAAACATAATAATTTTCTTTCTAAAAAACATTTGTTTTTCAGGATTGTCCAGGATTCAACAGAGTACCTATTCAGTTTATGAGCGCTGTCCTTGAGTGCGCAGTATTCATTCTTTAGGTCTGTTTGGCGGGGGACTAAAATGCAAAAAATATCACGTATCCTTATGAAGAAAATGAGAATGAGTTAAATGAAGAAGAAAACGTGATGTAATATGAAAAAATAAATGATTTAATTGAAAAAAACACAGAAGGAGAACAGGAAACAAAGAAGGATTCAGTGGAACAAAACATAGAGAAAAACAAAAATCAGATGTTTTAATAATAGAAAATAAAGAGGAAAACAAAAAAGGGATGATTTAGACAAACAAAATATGGGAAAAAGCAAGGAAAGGAAAAATTCAGTATAAGAAAATTCCAAAGAAAATAGAAAAAGAGATGATTTAGTGAAAAAAACCACAGAGGAAAATAAGAAAAGAAATTATTTAAAGGAAAAAAATTAAATTAATTTAAATTAAATTTTTATTTAAATGTATTTTCTCGAGTACATAATAAGAATACTAGTAGGTAGGTAAATAACTTTGTTGATTGTTACACAGCTAAATAATTGTTTAATTTTGAAATGTTACATATGGAGGTACATGTATTTCATTACCACTGAGGTATTATAATAATGTCATTACAATTGTGCAATCACATATTTTTTTGAACATTTACTGGTTTAATAGACATTAAAAAAGCTTTCTTATTATGACTATATTATTATTAAGAGCCTATATTGTCCCACGAACCACCTTCGACTTATCCCGGTCTTGAGCTAGTGTGGTATCTTTGCATAATATTTAACAAAATACTTATAGTGTATGTACTAATGGAAGAAAGTATAATATATCTTTATGACTCACACAATACTAAATTGCATTTAATTTCATTTGGATTTATTACTATAATATCATCAGTGATTACAAAAGGTTTTTTTTTACTTTAAACTTACCTATAAACGATGACTTAATAGGTTTGTCAAATATAACATCTTTATTTAAAAAAAATTACCATATAGTGAAAATTATTTTCCATTATCAGAGGTCAACAAGTATAGTATTGAATTCTTCAGTATTTTCATTAAAGGTCCAGTTATACCATGACTGGCAAGTGTTGTCCTCCTTCAATATTTTTAATAACAATTTCATTTGGAGTTTGCAAAATTGTTCGTGGATCTTTTGGAAGCAATACTTCAGTACTAACGTAGCCTTCATTTAAAATCGACAGCAAATGTTTTGAAGAAAATATTACTCATACAGGGTAATATTATATTCAATGGACCAGATTTTTTACTTTTTTGTTAGTGAAGTAATTTTTTCAATTTTACTACATTTTCTACTTCTTCTTCTTCGCATTCGGCTCACTAAGTGTTAAGAAATCGAAAAATTCAACAAAATCGTGATTGACTGCAGTTTCTTCTTTTTCTTGTTCTGCGGAACCCTGTTGTGATTCTACTCGAACTTGACTCAAATTACTCGTATTACTATTATTTTTGTGTTTGATTTGTAGTGAATTTTCTTTATTTTTCGTAATAACTGGAACAAGAGGATCTAATCCGGTATTATAAGAACTACTAGTTTTTTTTTGTCATTCATACCATTATTAACCGACTCCAAAAATTTACGACATTCCTGCCTAATCCTTTTTCTTTTGTTTACTCCAACGTTGTGATCGTTTCATTTTTCTATAACTTACTAAAACCTAAACATAAATCTAATTTATTCAGTCCATTTATTGCATAAATATAAAAACATTTTGCCTGTAAGTGTTAATAACGACTCACACGTGCGTGCCTAACACCATAACTTTTATGACTTTAAATTGTGCCAGCTTAACACAATAAGCGTTAGTAAATTTTATATGACAGGTTAAAACTACATAAAGGAGTTTTTCAACACTTTAAATATCTTGTGTTAGTACACCCTACACAAACTCTCTTTAACAACCAATGCCTGCACCTTAAAGTCAATATAATACCTCAATATATATAAGTCTCTTCGTAACAACCACTATATAGCAATAAGTGTTAACGGGTGTCAGTGAGCACTGTTGTATAGCTTTAGCTGCTAGAAACAGGTTAAACCTATAACGTCTTAACTACATGTGCTGTAATTAGAACCATTCTAACTCTTAAAACTGCTTAAAGACCTTCATTACAGTTCTTGAAGCATCATTGCACTTCAAATTATTTTTGAACTCCTTTATATCGCTTAAAGTTAGAACTGAGATAATTATTACGCAATTGAACAGATTAAAGTTATAATGAAACCTGTATCTGACGGCAGAATGTTAGTTGGGATGGTTATCAAACGCGAGCCAAATATAAAGAAAAAATTATTCAAAGTATAATAAATACTATGAATCATTTATTGCAAAATTCAATGACATTTCACTGTAAAACTAATTATTCAATGGCCCCAATACACACACACAAATCCGACACACACAGCCCTCCTCACTTTCCTAGTCACTCGACTCACTTAACATTTTGATAATTTTTAATCATAGTTTTTAATAATTTAATTTATCAAACTGTCTCTTTGCCCAGCAACCTAGAAAACAGCAGCTCACGCAAGAATGTGTCGACTTGCTCTTACATAAATTTTGCTAACTTCCGCTTAGGAATTGCACGTGGATAATGGCCTATTGAACGCTAAAATAAAAACTACTGTTTTTATTTACGTTCAAAGAGCAGTCAGCAGAATTGTCGAGGTCCTATAGGACCAATGCCTGCTGGGGTTACGGAAATGTTCTAACGAGATACCCTTTTTTTTTTATTGGGTCACTCATAGTTCAGCGAACTAAGGCTGGTTACTACTTAACCGGACAATCCTGTGGTAACCTCTAAATTTAAAGACCCCCAGCCAGGGCTTACATACTAATATTTACATTTAAACAACCGCACGCTAGGGGCACTCCCTGTGGAGTACGGGCCTCGGCATAGCGGGGTCGTTGGTGGAGGGCAGCAAAGGGTCAGGCTGGGTCATATTATTAGTAACGGGGTTATTTATTGCTACTGGCTCAGCATCGCGGGGTGGCTCGTTTGGCAAAGGTCGGGGAGGAACGAGATACCCGCCGCCTTGAAACCCAAAGGCAAGTAATGGGTGGGTTTGTAGTCAATAGAAGCCTGATTATTCATTCCGCTGCACCCATATCTGGTGAAATCATTTCATGATTCGTCTACCAAAAAAACAGGCTTTATTTTACGTGCTCTTTTATTTATTTATTAAAACTTTATGCAACACAAAATGTACATAGGCGGACTTAAAACCATAGGCATTCTCTACCAGTCAACCATCGGTGGTGAAGGGATAATAAGATCATCATCATCATAAGATAAGCTCATCTTAAAGTTGTATACATATGTAATAATTCAGAAATCTCTCAGACGTCACGCCAGTTAAATGGAGAACGACGTCCGTCCATTGGCTGCCACTGCGTCACGGGTTAAGCCTACATTTATGCTGTATACATTTTATTTAAACTTTTTATCATAAAAAAGACAACAAGATACCTATATTTTAGTCAACAGCTGTTTATTTTAACGGTAACTTCTGCCCGCGTTATAAAAGCTTTCTTCTTGTCCTACCTCAAGTTTTAATCTATCTCTGTGCCAAGTTTTAAATGAAAAAAATATTTAGACTTAAGTGTAAAAGACAGACAAAATTATTTTATAAGTATATAAGACTAAAGAGAAGACTAAATACTTAATAAAAAAAAAATGAAATAATTTCAAGAGTGCAGCGCGTGTCCGTAACATTTTACTTCCTCTAAGTCATTGTCTCTGCCTATACCGTTCCTGTCAGATCGGTCTTCATCTAAATTTGTCAATGTTATCCGGAATAAAAGGCAATAATCCGTATCTGAGCAAACGGATCATAAGCTTAACATAGAATAGGGATGTACACGCAGCGAATATCTGTAACATCAAAAAATATAGTGTTAAACTATCAGTAACAGCAGTTCTTCGCGTTTGGACTCTACAACGCCACAAAGGTATAAACATACATACATAGACTGTGTAATATGATCAAGGAGCCAATGTCTATTGACATTTTGCAGTCGAGAAAAAGCCTATAACTTTCCACCAACTTCAAGCTACTTGCTAACCAAAATTTCATACAAATCCATCCAGTACTTTTGAAGATTAGTGAGTAACAAACTAACAAAAAAAAATGCTTTATAATATTAATAGACTCCGACACAAACGAAGTGGCTCGCAGAGCTAGTATACTAAAAACAAACTGAAATAAATGTTCTGAATTGCTCGTTCCTCTTCATACATTGCTTACTATAAGCCAAAACCGAGTGGGCTCATTAGAAGTAATTAACTACTCTACAAAAATAACTCCTGACCACCAAATCAATAAATATCCGCCCCATATCACTGCTATATCCGCCCAACTTAACCGCAATATCCGCATGTCCCATCACTAGTCATTGTTGAAAGCTTCAATGAACATACCTGTTTGTTCGGAAACAATGGATGGTACTTCACGAGTATAGTACGACATTAGTTAGAGGTTTCATTAATGTATCGTCAGCAACCAAAACAGATTTACTGGGTATTTTTTTATTGTTGCTGTAATTCACTAAAAGTGACCATTTTCCTACCGTGGTTGTTGTGTTTTAAGTAGATACCGTGGCCACGAAACGTAAAAGGGCAACTGACGGAACAGGATGGATTTTAGTCAGTAGAAGTCTAACACTCCCGTCCGCCCCGTATAGAGCGAGGGGAGTAATTTGATGATTTACCCCGAACAAAACGGATTAAATCACAAACAAACTCGACAATAAAACGCCACAACAATGCGCCAAAAAAAGAAAAAGATTCCTACTTTCGTTTCCGACAACAGAATAATTTTATTATATTACAATCATCTGAAAACACCCGCGTCATTGTCAAAATTATTCTAAGTGAAAAAATTATTGTTCGGCCTGTTTCAAAACTTAGAACCTGTTAAATCAAAATCTATTGAGTTGTAACACAAATTATCATCATTTACATTAGGGGTTTTTCTCAACTATGTTAGGATCGACTTTAAATCTAATCAGATGCAGTAGATTAGGTACTAGTAGTAAACATTACCAGTAACTGGGTAAAATGATATCCCTTGGCAAGATTGGAGTCAGTTTTCTGGCTTCTGAATAGTAAACATTGCGGATTAAAAGAGATTAATAAAAACTACTCTAAAAGCCAAAATTACTAATTTGTAATTGATATATTTACCTTTAATATGTTATATCGATTCATTTAATTTGACAATATTTTAAACCAATCAAATCAATTTCAAGTTCGTTTTCAATGCGCAAAAGTTATTGTGTTTGACGTACTTCGTCGATGCAACTTCTAAATTGCGTCGCACCGTTTGTAGCGGTACCACGAAAATAGTTAACACCCTTTAAGCTGAAATATCAATGTAATTGATAAAGCATATTTTGCTCGTATATCTGTTTTTAACCGACTTCTGAAAAAGGAGGAGGTTCTCAATTCGGATGTTTGTTTGTTTTTTTTTTTTGTTTATTCGGTCATAACTCCGTCGCTTGCTAACCGATTTGAAAAGTTCTTTTTTTGTTGGAAAGGGTATACTTCCCAAATGGCCCCATGAAAATTTTATCGAAATCGAACAAGCCGTTTCTGAAAAATCAAAAAAATTTTAAAAAAGATATTTACATTGATGATCTTTTCGTTTACTCTGCATTGTGTTTTTTGTTCGCGCGTTTTTAGTTTTTTGTAGTTGACATTTTGGCTTTTATAACTAGATTAATTACAAATTTACCCACTAAAAAGCGCGAAAATAAAAACTTTTTTGCAAAAAAATAAAACCGACTTCCATATCAAAACACTACAAAGCCAAAAATAATTTTAATTTTGGAAGGCGGTGTGAAAAAAAAGAAAATACAAAACCAATAACACCGACTACCGAAATTAAAATTATTTTTGGCTTTGTAGTGTTTTGATATGGAAGTCGGTTTTATTTTTTTGCAAAAAAGTTTTTTGAAAGAGAAATTGGTGTTTAGAGCCTTTTTTATTTTGGGGAGAAAATCATTAAGTGACGCCTCCCGCTCTGGGTCCAAAGCTTAGTCCAAAGCTCCGAAACGCTGAAAACCGCAAGAAGTGGAGGCGCATCGCACAGGTTGCTTTATCTAGAGAAAAAGCATCATCGTCCACAACGACTATTCTGCCAAGAATGCACGACTGAGAAGGAGGAGTTCTGGGTCGAGTGGATGGGAGTTTTAGATTTCTATTGACTTAAAACACACCTTGTTTCTTTAGTTGCCCTTACGGTTCAATTCAATTCAATTCAATTCATTTATTTGTGAGCATAGGTGTACAATAGATGTTACAGTCATATAATATAGAATCACTATGTCCTACCATTCGATGGTGTACAAGGCGAGGTTCGAGGCTGCGGTATCTCGTTAAATAATTCCCGCCCGAATGGCTTTATCTTGCCTCGTCAATGCTGAACGTGAATGCTCCGCGTCTTTGAGGCGCGCGTGGAATAAGACGCGCCGTTGACCCGGGAGTCAGTGCCTACGTTGGCCATAGATCGGCTCGCTTCTCGACGAGAGAGTTGTCTCTCCCTTACGCGTTCAGCCTTCTCCTTCGACAGCATCTTCTATAGTTCTCTCTAGTTCATTGCCGTGAAACCCCTCAAGATACAAGCATATTTAGCTTAGTTGGAGGAGTTGCTTGCTATTCTACACACATTGCTAGATTTGTTTAAAAAAAAAAAATACCCATACAAAATGCTTCAAAATAGAGGAGTAAAAATTCTCACCTACAGTTTTCACAATGCTGTTATTACAGACATTTACTAGATATTTTTTTGTTTAGTAAGATAATAACACTGAATTGAAAACTGTCGTTTCCTAGACATTCGTGTGGGTGGAACCTCTATTTCAAAATACCATTATAGGTATCAAGCATTTTTCAAGCGCGTCAAAAATCCTCAACCATCAATAAAGGCTAGGTCGAAATTCAATAAAAATGGCCATCGACGACTCGCTAACGACCGCTTCCATAATCTACTGGGGTTCATATTTCTTTCGTTTGATATTTATGTGCGATAGGCCATGACACATGGCTAGACTATTTTCCAAGTTTTTTCTCGAGTTACAGTTAAGAGATAGATAGATATACTTTTTATTTTACACCATAACAGAAAACAAATAAGGGCTTAAGAACTAAAAAAATCACCCACGGCCTTTGGATGGACAACCTTTGATTGGACACGGGAGAAAACAAATATGCGGGTATTTACCTATATACAATTCATAATCGAAAAACTATTTTCTCAAAACATGTATTCATATACAGAGTTGATACGATAGAGGGGCATTAAATTACACTGTATCGAATTAACACTAAACACGTATAGTATAATACGTGTTTAGTGTTAATTCGATACAGTTAAAAAATAAAAAAGCAAAAAATAATTTTTTTTTCAAACAAACTAAATAGCTCGCAAATCAGAGTAAAACGCAACCACCCTTTGTAAATAAATGTGACTGACCTTAAAAACCTAGGTAACAAAGTGGCAACGTAGCGCGGCGTGTGTTATCTCTTGTCTTGGTCAGATTTATCGCTTTAAGGTGCATCTCATCAAAATCATTTGCGACTTCTTCTACTTCTCCTATTTAATTGATTTTTGGTACAAAGCTTGAAAATGGTACCTAGTATACGCAGTTTAAAGGAAAGCCCCTCGGTCGTATCAACTCTGTATACTACTAACAAAAAAACTAAGACTTTAAAATAATAACTACGATTTTTATCTATATCTTCTATTCATTCTTCTATCTTAATATACTATTTAATTTGTTACTATTTTTATACAACGTGTAATTTAAAGGGTATATACATACCGAGTGCACGGCTTCTTTGGATGATAACAAACGATATAGCAAGGGTTTTGTAATCCTATGTGTACATGTGTGAAGCTTATTAGAAATTTCAATACATTGATGGTCAATTTGAAAAATTCGGTCTCTGGTAGAGACCGAACTTTTCAAATTAAGAAGAACGAAGAGAATTATCGTGTTATTGGCTAGTGACGTGGAAAGTGATGACCCTCATAGAGCTGTGACACGTTTGTTATTATTGGTATTCAAGAAACATATGAAACCGATAACTTAGTGACAATTCTGTGAGTCACTTATTTTGAGCTGAAACTTTGCATAGAGACTCCATACCAAATGTTGTCTTCAGTCCTTTTGGATAGATATGGGGTTACCATTACACGTTGTATATTTCAACTTTTTTTAAATATATTATACTATTATTATAAAGCGGAAAAGTTTGTTTGTTTGTTTGTTTGCTTGAACGCGCTAATCTTCGAAAGTACTGAGTGGATTTGGATGCAATTTGGTATGGAAGTAGCTTGAAGCTTGAGGAAGGTTTTAGGCTACTTTTTACTCGACTGCAAAAAAGAAGAGTTATGATTTTACCGTGATAGAATCCACGGGAGCGAAGCCCCGCGTGAGTACTAGTGTATACATATTGTGTGTATTGAGTATGTAGTTTATTACTTATGTATTGTATATAAGTGAATAGTACACTATGGACTATCCGCGTATTTATTTTCTCCTACTGTGTCACATCCATCCAAAGGATGTCTGTAAAAGATCGCTTTTAGCAATAAGACCGCCCATTGTAACATTTGTAGTTTTAAAGCCCTCATTTAATTCTGTTATGCTGTACAATAAAGATCTATCTATCTATCTCAAGCCTTAATTTTTCTGATGACCTCAAAGATTTTGCATGTGAGTCATGAAGGAAACTGAGATTCTTCAGAAGACACAGTACACTCTGCATCTCAGTTAAGACAGCTCATCTGAGCTTTCACAGGCAAAAGCAATCCAATTAGAATACACCATCATAATATAATATATGATAATATATAAAAATTAAGAAACCTACCTAAACCTATTCTAATTATTAAAAGAATATCTCTCGAAGATGAATATCTATCACTCCAGAGACAAGCATATTTAGCTTAGTTGAAGGGAGATTGAAGGGAGAGACAAGATTGCTAGTAATGTGAATTCTACCCACATTGCTAGTAATCTTAAAAACAACTTTTTTTATTACTTGGCCAAGAAGAAAATTAAGAGTGTTTATTTGTCAATACTACACGTATAATATACGTTTCCATTTCTATAAGAATTATGTACAGACGCCAGCACATGAATCTACCCGAAACTGTCAAATTTTCCCAGTCAACCTTGTACCTAATTTCTTTAAAGATAAAGTAGAAAATCTATTAAAGAAATTTGACAGATTGTTGTAGCTTGATGTGCTGGCGTCTGTACAAACTGTATTTTAATAACCCTGTACTATCAGCCATAGATATGCATGCTCACTTAAGAAAATATTTCTGTGGAAGCGCAGCTAGTGACAAACCACATCCCTTCCTGGTTTCTCCCAATTAGAGACAATATACATTTTGTGAGTACAGGGCGTGTAACATTATATTCATACTTACTATTACGAACACTACTAAAATACGCTTCGTGCATCCTATTGGTTAAAATACATGCATTAGGCGATCGAGTCGTGAGCCGTGCTATGCGATTATAGCCTTAAAGGTGAGCATGCGGAAGATTGGTCGATAGTACGTATATTTTTGCTAACGCTCCAAATACTCTGTTAGAGTATCAGACCGGAATAAAAAATAATTATAAAATAAAACCGATCCCCCAGGGGATCTGATTAGGGTATCAGACCGGAATAACTCGCCAAAAGGACCACCACCATAATGATTGCTGTATTCACACCAAAGGAAACACGAGTTAAAGTCGAACAAGTTATACCTTTTAGTTTTTAGTTCGTCGGCTTGAACCAAAGCAGGCACATGCCTTTGTGTAATTAACATCATTACCACTGTGTGCTTAGTATGAGTTTGAAATACTTTTGTCGTTTTCGAAAACTATCGCTTTGTCTCTTTCACACGTACCAGATTAGTGTGAAAGAGACAAAGCTATAGTTTTCGAACACGATAATAGTATCGCAAACTCATACTAAGCCCCCTGGTCTCAAAACGGTGAAGGAGGAATTGGCATGCCATAAGACCAAAAATTCTGAAGATGTGCAGCAACCACGATCATAAACATTGGTACGCGTGGTGGATTATGGCCTAAGGCAGTTGTCCCACTGCCGACGATGAACGAGTAGCGAGTAGAGCTAGCATCTGAAAACGAGTTGGCGAGCAGCGAGCAGCGAGTCGAGTCGCTGAGATATCATCCGGTTGGTCTCTCAGCGTGAGTTCTGACCGCCAAGTGATCGCTGGGCGAGTATCATCTTTGATAGCTCTTGTCGCTCAGCGACAAAACTAGTGAAGCGAGTCTTCGCAGGCAGTGTGAACAGTAAGAGAGTAACTATTAATAAATGCATCTCTTTCGTTTACACAGAATGTATATTTTATTGCGTGTTTCTTGAACGAGAAAATCGCCGATAGTGTCATAGTCGTTTTCTCGCCGGCAGTCGGACAACTGCCTTATCTCTTTCATAATGAAGAGGCCCTTGTGAACAGCAATGGTAACAGTATAGGCTGATTTAGTTATGAATATATTATTTACTAGCTTTTGCCCGCGACTTCGTCCGCGTGGAATAGTTACTTTGGGCTAACGTTAAATTTAACCCCGATTTTGAAGCATTCTTCATTGGCGCTCCGCTCCTATTGGCCTTAGCGTAATGATACAATATAGCTGTGCCCGCGACTCCGTCAGCGTAAGTTAATGTATTGGTAATATTGTTTAGATCACGTTCACATGAGGCTTAAGTACCTAGAGAACGCTTCGACCGCGAGACGCGTCGAGCGCGGCGACCGATTCTCAAAAATAATCCTTATAGCATGATTCAGTATTCACGCGCGATGGCTTATTATTATAAGCGTATTTCATGTATAACTTTGGTGTTTCTATACCGATTTATATGATTCTTTTTACGGTTTCGTAGCCGAATGGCAAAAAAACGGAATCTTTATAGTTTCGACATGTCTGTCCGTCTGTCTGTCTGTCCGTCCGTCCGTCTGTCACAGCAATTTTATTCCGAAACTATTAGGACTATACATGTGAAACTTGATAGGTAGATGTATTCTGTGAACCGCTTTCCGATTTTGAGAAAAAAAAATAAAAAATGTTTAAAATAAAGGGGGGCTCCCCATACATGGAACTAAACCTGAAAATATTTTTTTTCATGAAATCGATGCATGTGTGGTATCTATAGACAGTTCTTTAAAAACGACATCGGGGTTTCTAAAACCACTTTTCCATAAAGTCAATCGTTTAAAAGATATAAGCTTCCAAAGTGGTAAAATGTGTGTGTGGCGGACACAACCTCTAACTTCTATAATAATGGAGTGAAAAATCTAAAAAAAATATATGTCTGTAGATCTTAACTTTCAACCAAAATTAGTTTGAACGAAATCAGTTCAGCAGTTTTTGAGATACAGCATATTTTCTAAAACCGCAAATATAACTTTGTAATTCATACAAACACTATGAAAAACAAATTTATTCGGCGCAGTTGTAAAAAATGTAAAAAGCCAGTTTTAAGAAATTTGTAAGGTTTTTTTTTCAAAACAAATTTATTTGGCGCAGTTGTAAAAAATGTAAATAAGCTAGTTTTACGAAATTTGTAAGGTTTTTTTTTCGTCAAATAAATTTGCATATTATATTATAGTTACTACGGAACCCTTCATGGGCGAGTCTGACTCGCACTTGGCCAATTTTTTTATGGAATAGTTAATAATGTTAACTTTTTCAATTAGGGGTGACTGAGAGTTTTATAAACGTAAGAGTAGACAAATATTATAATCAGAAAGCTTCGAACTGCTAAGCTATCGGGAGTTACACGTGTTATTGTGAGTCAACCATAAAAGTTAGACATATGCTGTCGTGGGATATTTTTTATATAATTTTAAGGAGAACATTTCCGTTATGAAATGATTTGTGTAGCTTTAACCATTAAGGTTGCACACGCGACGGAAGCTTAAAAAATGGAGTAACTTCTCCCGTTTTCCCAACATTTCCCTTCACTGCTCTGCTCCTATTGATTGTAGCGTGATGAAAAGTATACTTTAACCCGCTCAGGAGTATGAAAAATAATTGTACCAAGTTTCGTTAAAATCCGTCGAGTAGTTTTTGTTTCTATAACGGTTATACAGACAGACAGACAGACAGACAGACAGACAGACAGACAAAAATTTAACTGATTGCATTTTTGGCATGAGTATCGATCCTTAATCACCCCCTGATAGTTATTTTGGAAATATATTTCATGTACAGAATTGACCTCTCTACAGATTTATTATAAGTATAGATTTAATTCGACCATTCCAGTCTATTGGTGATGCTGATCTTTCTAGATCAATTTCTTGGTTACCTATTCGACTCATACAGCAAAAAAGTAGATTTACCAATTTATCCAGAGATAGTCTATCATCCAAAACACTATTAAGTATAGAGAACATCATTTACCGACGGATACCCTGAGCAAAAAAGATGGCGCGTAGCAAGGACATCAGATCCATAATCTTATAGTTTTAAGGCCTTCCCGCTATCAACTTAATACATTCTCAATATCTTTGGCCTGTGCTGAACTTGGGGTCAATTTATGACCAGGGTCTCTAACAGGCGACCTTTATGCAATAAATTTTGGAGTATACAGTTCTAGGAAATCGTACAGGAACGAATTGGCTGTGTATGTAGATAAGGCGGAAGTTGCAAGAGCCATTGGCAATGCGATTTGTCATAGACATGTGAGCTTAATTGGTATTATATCGTCTTATTGTTACGGAATGATCCCCAAAGTCTCCCAAGTCAACGGCAAGTCGTGATTCACGCGCGCTTCAAAGATCTGTCAGCACTAATAACAGGGCCTAATAGGGCCAATACCGGACGCAGTTGTGGGAATGAACAACTAACGTTAACAACCCCACTTTTTGTGTTGTTGTTATTTTTATTTTATTTTATATAATTTTTTTTATGTCATTTGTTTTAGTTTATTTGCAGTTTTGTAAAGTTAATTTTTAATTTAAATGTGTGAAACACTATAGACTCTGAGATTCATTTCTGATTAGTTATATTATGTCAATTAGTCTATACTGTCCTCTCATACCAAAAAAAATAAACAAAAAATTGTATCTATTATGCAAAGATTGTGAAAATCGAGATTTTTTTTTAAAGAGTAGGTAATCGTGGAGTTTCTTGCCGGCCGACCATATTCGAACCGTGCCCTAACTTCTGATGTTTTATGAGTGCCCATTCAGGCCTATATAAAATAAAATAATTTTGATTTTGAACAAGATACCACGGCCCCAGAGCATAAGAGTTACTGTTGAAATAGGACGAGTTTTTAGTCAGTAGAAGTTCGGTACATCCTTCCGCTCCCTTAGAAAAAAAAGAAACCAATGGTTTATCAGCGCTGGCGTAGCAAAGCCAATATTGTCAAAACGTTGAATATGTACCTAAGTGATTGACAAACACTGCTGTCGAAATGGAATCATGATCTCTTACGAAAACAAAAATACGTGTAAAAGTGTTATTTTAAAACCAAGTTGCAATATAAAAACCATGTACTATTTATTATCATTTGGTAAGGTAAAGGGAATTTAGCAACTACACTTTTATTTATACTTTTTAAACAAAACTAAAGCATCAAGAAACCCGTCTTCAAAGCTGTCGCCTCGAAATATGCCCAAAGGACTCGAGGAATTGTGATGTCATAAGGATTTTTGTTAGAAATGTACGATTTTGCCAACCTAGATCTGACAAGGGTTTAACTATGATTGTATATTATGTATTATTTTTGGAGCTCTTAGGTACAACTTTAGGTATACTCCTATAAATAAAAATGAATCGCCCAAATGTATGTACACGCACTAACTTCCGAACGACCGCACCACATTGGATAAAAAAGCTCGTTCCATCATCGGACTACAAGACAAACAGCGATGCGCCATCGTTACATCACACAGTCATAGACATACCACAGAAACGTTTTGGGAATAGGTACTTTCATTTAGCGTGCGGCTAAGGAGTCGAATTCCCTGCTGGAGTCTGTGTTTCCCGATAGCTATAACCTGGGGGTCTTTAAATCGAGAGTGAATAGGTTAATTATTCTAGGTAAGCGTGCTCCATCTTCGACCACATCAGCACTTACCATCAGGTGAGATGGTGGTCAAACGCGAGCCTATTATCATTTTTTTTGTGTTCGTTATTGTCAGGAGTAGATGTGTATAACAGATTTTTTTTAAATATCGACCAGAAAACATTTATAGCGATACGGTAAGTTCGCCGGACCAGCTAGTTTTTACTAAAATGAAAGTACATTGGCTACAATGCACACCACTTAATTTATTGTGTTAGTACTATTATTGCAATTACAATCGAATGGTATTCTAAATACATTGCTTCACATGTTCAGAAAACTGTCTGCTTGTCCACATCAAACATGCAATGAATATGGTTGCAATATGAAAAGCCGGTTTTGTTTTATTAAGCAACTAACTTTGCTAGTCAGTTCATTCGCGTGGATGGAATTTCGGGATAAAAGCCTATAAGTATGTTGCCTTAAAACCTCCTCTATCTTAGACGGAAATTCCCATTCAATCGGTGAAGCCGTAAAAAAACTATAGCTCTTCCAGTGTCAATTCTATTCAGGAAATCAAGATCTTCTTGTGTTGTACCTAAAATATGGAAATTGGCGTTTAAAACACCCATCCACAAAAAAGGTGACAACTGTGTATTATAGCTAAGATTTTTGAAAGGATCGTTTACGACCAGGTGTATGTCACTTTTAAAAACTCATTTAGCCCATTTCAGCATGGTTTTCTTAGAGGCAAGTCTACGGTCACAAATCTTATTTTGCTAAATGATTTTATCACTGCCGCCATGGACAAAGGTGATCAATTCGATGTCGTTTACACTGATTATAGCAAAGCGTTTGACCATATTGACCACAACATCCTTCTTCAGAGGCTTAACAGTATGGATATTCGTGGTGACCTGCTGAGACCATCTCAGCAGGTCACCACGAATACCCAGGATCGATTCTCCAGGTAAGAGGAGAACCACTCCTTTTACCTGGAGAATCGATCTCAAGCAGTAGCACTACATCATTACATTTCTAGTTGGATTTCTGTCCTTAGCGGTTGACCTCAAGGATCGCTATTGGGTCCTTTATTATTCACGGTCTATGTAAACGACATCGACTCATGTCTACTGTCATCAAAATTACTATGTTTTGCGATGATATGAAAATCTATGCTGCTATATCATCATTAGATGATGTTTCTGCACTTCAGGCTGATCTTCGTCGACTAATATTGTCAAGCAAGTAGGTTAGATCTTAATCCAGCAAAATGCTCGGTCGTAACGTATTCTCGAAAACGGTCGGCCTTAGTCACGTCGTATACACTGGTGTTCGTAATGGTCAGGTTTTACGTCGGTGTATATTTGAGATTTAGGGGTTTATCATGATTCTAAACTTATATTTGACTCTCACGTGGATGCTATAGTAGCTAAAGCGTCTAAATCTTTGTGATCCATCATGAGACTGTCAAAATGTTTTACTAAAGCGAAAATCCTTATAATCCTGTATTGAACTTTCGTGAGGAGTAACCTGGAATGTGCTTCTGAAATCTGGAATCCAGGTTACAATAAATATATAGACCTAACTGAGGGTATTCAAAGAAGATTTATCAAATATTTATGCTTTCATCAGAAGATCCCGTATCATTCCGAAAACTACCACAGTCTGTGTAGAAAATTTCATCTACTTCCATTAAGTATTCGCTACGAGATCTCTGATTGCATTCTACTGTTAAAAAATTCAAACAATAATATTGATAGCCCCAATCTCTTATCTAAAGTTAATTTAAACATTCTGACTAAAACTCTGTATAATCCACCTTTACGGCTCAACTAACAATAGGCTGAATTCATTTATAGTGCGTGCAAGCAGAAGCTTTAATAACCGGTGTAAGCAGCATGATTTTGACCCGTTTATAACAAGTGTGATTGCAGCCAGAAGACGCCTAAGCCTTGACTTTTTCAAAAATAATTAATATCTGTAGTTACTGCGTTGTATGTGTTATTCATATCCGCTATTTACTTAGTCATTTTGAATATTGTATGTATGATATAGTTATATTAAGATTATATACGTACCTATTAAGTGTTCACTGTAAGATTTTCCTGCCTCTAAACGTGAGGACTTTTAATTGGGTCACTGTCTACTGTCTTATATATTTTTTGAATTTAATAGCTGTTAGTTCTTCATACTTCTTAAATAAATATGTACAGAAGATGCATACATAGATTGGGCTGTTAATTCAAAAAAACCACGAATCTCATTTCAAGACTTGTTACGGAAAATGGCGCAATGGTTTATTCATGGCTTATAGGATGACTGCCCTTTTAAAATGCATACGCGATGCCAGTTCCAGTCCAATTAGAGCACAAACAATAATAGTACTTGATAAAAAGAAATAGATGATAATATTGCATAGATTAATTGCATACATTGACAGTATGCTCGTCAAAGCTGGTTATAAACACTCTGACAAATTATCAGTTGTTGATATTCACTATGATTCCTTTAAGTCTTTAAAACCAAATTACTTGAGTGCCAAGGAAGTCAACCCGACAATATTCCCCCATAAACGTATCAGTATTTGTAAACAAATAACAGCCGGGGCTAATGGTTCGCCGTGCATTCCGAGACACGTTAAGACGAAGACCCATCTGGGGAACGAGCGTTGCTTGACCTATAAGAGCGGCGGTTATTATTTTGCTACAAACGCGAACGTTTATCGATACGGAAAAATCATCATATCACTCCTCCTGCTCTGGGTGGAGCGGAAGGGAGTGTCAGACTTCTACTGACTAAAAACCCACCCTGCTCCATCAGTTACCCTCGAAGGCCGCGGTATTTCGTTAGAACATTCGGAGTTGTCCAGAGAGCGGTCGAGAGTGGACGCGTTAATATTTTTACCAACTTAATACAAAGTTTATTAAATTACTGTCAAGTTATTTTAAGCTCAAAGTAAAGGAATAAAGTTACATTTTTCCTCAACTCAACGTGTCAGTGCTTCATCAACGAGCAAGACAGGCGCATTGCGAGAAGCGAGCTCCCCCCTCATACCTGCGGTGTGAAAGAGACGGGCTAAAATAATTCATCCTGCTCTGCATGGACATCGTTTAACTGATTGCTTACTTGACTAGCAGAATACGTCACCCAAGTGAGTACAATTGCAAGGGCAGCTACACACTGGTTGAATTTATATATACATATTTTTCTTTTTTTCTGAACCACGATGAGTATTTTGCGATCACCAACCGACAATCATACCCGTGGAGGATCCCACCCGGATCTTTCTAAGCTCAACACTGAGGAAACTGGAATGCCACAGGTTACTTTTCGGAAGAGGAAACAACCTGAACAGGAGGACTTAAAAGCTGATTTTGCTGATTTCCGGAAAGAGATAATGAACACTCTTAATGGTTTTGTGGAAACGCAAAAGTCAATTCTCAACAAAATATCTGACGATGTGTCAGTCATTAAGGACGAAATAAAAAACCTCCAGTCCACCACGAGAATACTTGTATCAGAACAAAATCAGATATAGTTGATCTGAAACTTGCCAGTACTGCAACTAATGCAAAAGTTGATAACATGGAAATAGACTTGAAAAACCTAAAGATATATCCATCAGTACAGCCAGAATCTGAGAGCATTACCTGTGAAAATATCGTCTCTGAGCTGCATGAAAGAGAACTCAGAAGCAAAAATATAATCATAGTGGGTATACCCGAAGCACAAAAGGACAGCAAAGAGGAACGAGCTGCTTCTGACAGTACAGAGGTCAACAAAATTATAAAGACAGCTTTTCCTGAGTGCCCTGAACCTGTAAGGTTTCTTCGCCTTGGCTTTTTTAAACCAGATAAAGCTCGACCTATAAAGGTCTACCTACCATGTCAAGAAAATGTGAAAGTGATTCTCCGTAATAAATCAATCTATAAGAACGAAAATATTAAAATATACTCGGATCAAACCCCATACCAACAAAAATACATGAGAAAATTAACAGAAGAACTGCAACATCGAACACAGAATGGTGAAAGAGACCTAATAATAAAATACGTCAATAATACACCTAAAATTATACATAAGCCATCAAAAAACCTATAATAACCACACACCTACAACCAAACACTGGACATGACAAAATAACATACGAAATCGCTAGCAATTACAATAACCTAGGCACAAACCAAAAATCATTAAGATTTCTATATGCAAATATCCGTAGCTTGGTAAAGCCAGGTAAAATAGACGAACTGAACTGTATACTGACAACAATGAAAAACATTCATATAGTGGTGTTAGTAGAAACCTGGATTAAAAACGAAACAGAAGCTAAAAGCTTACAATTACCCAACTATAAGCATTACTATAATTTCCGAACACAGTCAAGAGGAGGCGGTGTCTCGATATTTGTTCACAAAAATATAAAACATGAGTTCATAAATGATAAATGTGAAGATGATAACCACTTTCTCTGGATACATCTGGAAAAATTTTCTCTCGACATTGGCGCCATATATAAGCCAGAACGAACAAATTCGAAAAGGTTCCTGGAGACCTTTTCGGAAGAACTTCAGAATCGGGAACGAACAATCGTATTTGGTGATTTTAACTACAACTTGCTTATGCCGAACAGATCTACCACTGAATACACAGATGTGCTCATGGAACATGGATACACCATACTGAATAAAATTGATGAAAAATACTGTACCAGGGAAACTTCAACCACCAAGAGTATACTGGATCACGTATGCACTAGCCTTAAAGATCACAAATTACACCTAGCTATTATAGAATCTGCGATGTCTGATCATAAACAAATTTTCCTAGAAGTCGACAGATACCAGCCGGAACCTATTATAAAAGTGAGATTTCAAGCTATATCATACCCAAACCTATATAAAACTGTAGAAAACCTAGACTATAATTTCATCGGCGAGGAGATCCTCCGAGAATGGATTGGATAAATAAGGACATAGTCAATCAAATAGACAAAAGAAATGAATTGTGGAAAAACTACAAAAATAATCCAAATAATAAACAATCAGAGGAAGCATTTAAAAAAGAGAGAAACAGAGTTTTCCAGAATATTCAAGCGACAAAAAGTAAATACTATCACAAATCTTTCAAACTATGTGAGGGTAAACCACTTAAGATGTGGCAATTGATAAATAGCTTATCTAATAATAAGGTAAAGAAAAGTGTTGCTCCGTCTAAACTACAATCACCTACAGGGCTACTCACTGATGAAAAGGAAATATGTGAGTGTTTTAACAACTATTTCTCCAGTATAGGCACACTACTAGCTAATCAGATACCTGCGAAGTATCATAATAATCAGACTTACACTATTACACTACATAAAACCGTTAATTCAGCTATACTTTCTGAGATAGCACCAGCAATGCCGGAAGAAATTAGTAAAATAATTGATAACCTAAATGCCAACACCAGCACAGGAATAGATGGTGTCAGTGCCAAATCACTCAAATGTATAAAGGACGTCATATTGTCTAATCTAACCCAATGTATAAACAAATGTTTGAGCGAGGGTCACTTCCCAGACACATTAAAATACGCCAAAGTTACACCTATTTTTAAAGGTGGTTCCAAACTGTCCCCGGGCAATTATAGACCTATTTCAGTGTTGCCCGTAATATCTAAAATTTTTGAAAAGCTACTGCACAGTCGGCTGAGTCTATACCTAAATTCATTTAACTACCTTTCTAAGCGACAGTATGGGTTTAGATCAAAATCTAATACTCTTTCAGCAGCAACTGACTTAATTACAACTATTAAAACTAACATAGACAAGAAACACATTGCTTTAGGTATCTTTATTGACCTAAAAAAGGCATTTGATACCGTTAGTCATAGCTTGTTAATGAATAAACTTGAATCAATCGGTATAACTGGAAATGCTCTAAAAATTTTTGAATCGTATCTTCAGGGACGCTGGCAGGTCGTCAAGATTGGTGACAATGTTAGTACGCCTAGGGTAATCAACTGTGGTGTGCCTCAGGGCTCAATCTGTGGACCCCTTCTATTCCTCATTACATTAATAACATTGACAAGATAGGCCTGAAGGGGCATATTTCTTTGTATGCTGATGATACTTGCCTTTTTTATTTTGGCCACTCCATTGACTCAATAATACAAGATGCACAAGAGGATCTCGTCATATTGGAAAGATGGTTTCTAAATAATTTACTAACTATCAATGCATCGAAAACAAACTATATAATATTCGCCGCTAAAAATAAAAAAATCTCAAATCACAAACCTCTTAGTATTAATGGAGTCAATTTAAATAAAGTTAACAAAGAGAAATATCTTGGACTTATTTTAGATAATCAACTTACTTGGAAACCACACATAGAGAAAATCTATTCTAAAATATCAAGCCTAATAGGGGTTTTACGTCGAATCGTCAGATGTTTACCTCTTAAAGTCCGCCACACTATATATAATTCATTGGTTAAACCTCATATCGATTATCTAATAGAAGTGTGGGGTTCAGCAGCTAAAACTAATTTAGAAAAGCTACAAAGAGCGCAAAACAAAATTATAAAAGTCCTTTTTCATTACCACTATCTGACCCCCACTCACCAAATCTACAAAGAAACCAAACTATTCAACATTTCTAATATATATTTATATAACACATGTATTTTAGTTCGCAAAATTATTTCTAAAAACATACACACACAAATTACATTCACAAAAAACGTACAGGTACAGAAACGTATTCTGAGACGTGCACATGACTTACACATTCCTAGTACTAGAACTAACTACGGAAAGAAAACAATAATCTATGAGGGAGCAAAACTTTATAACTCTCTACCAAAAGATATAAAAAATACACAGTCTTTATTTCTATTTAAAAAATTATTAAAATGCTACATCTTAAAAGGTAATACCAAAAATAATTAATTAATGAACAAAATTAATTTTGCACCCAGTGTAAACCAGTCCTTATTTCGCTAACATAATGTGTCATCGCACGGCGGCCGCGACAGCGCGACGCGCGGTGGCGCACGGTGGGCTGAAAATCGGCTTTCATAGACTTAGGCATTTTCTTTTGCAAGTGCGAGTTTTTTTGCCGGATATCACTTCTATTAGTTATAACAATATACAAAAATGACACCAGAATTGATTCTGCACAGAAACGAAGGAATTATAATTTTTTTACGAAAATTTTGTATGGAGCTAGTATGAAAAATCGAAATATCTCTAAAACGGCAGCGATAACCGTAATATCCTTATAGGGGGTTATAGTACTAATTATTTATGATTTTTTGACATACGTTACATAATGGTTGTAGATGCCTTTTTTTTTAAAAAATCGTCAAAATATTTTTATTTATTTTTACATATTTAAACGTTCCTTTTAGTGTTTAAGTTGAAGAATTCAGAGCTTTAACAACTCTTATCATAAAATAGCATCACCCCTATAGACCTGAAGGACTAGACAGAGGTGTGTAGTGTCTTGTTGATCTTGTAAGATTTCCAACAATACCAAATAGTTGAATATCAGTGTCAAAGTGCCCATGCTGTCGCTTCTTTTTGAAAGATAGGGGAATGAAATTGTTAATTGATCATACCCTAAAAGTATGATTACAACATAACCGGACACATAATAATAATAATATCCTTATAGGGGATTATAGTACTAACATTATTTATTTTAACATATGAAACTGTTCAAAACGATCCATGAACTGTGTCAAAGTTAAGAACATCGTTAGGAAGCATGCTTTTTCCCCAAATATTAAGAATATGTGAAAAAAAAAAGACTGTATATAAACTTTTTATTGATAGGTAATTTAAATAAAACAGAAGTAACAAAAATAATATCAAATAAATTCAATTATACAAAATACATATTTGAAACTATAATTTATGAAATTATTAACTAAACATATTGGTACAATAAACTAACATAAATAACAAAAGAACATAAAGAAAAATAATTAAATTTTACAAATTTTCTTTACAACTTTCGTTGTCGGACTCCAATTCCGAGTCAGAATCCAGATCGGATATACCTACAAACTCGAACTCAGTTTCCGGAAACTGTATTAGGTCGAGAGTTTCAGCAAAAAAGGTTGTCTTCCTTTTGGCATCTAACTTCGGCCTTTGTGCACTTAGAAAAGGATCCGAAGAAACAACAAGCATATTTAGGATATCTTGATTAGAATCTTGCCTGCTTCTTTTCCGCGAATGATGTTCCCGGAACCTCCTAAAATCTTTGTTTCGAGACTCTGAGGCTTCTTCCGAGAGAGTCCCAATCGGGACAATATCATTTTTTTCGATTATGTCAGCTCCGTGTATTAATAGTTTATGTACGGTTGATGACATGTAGTACCAGTCGTATAATTCCACGTACTTTTCTGCTATTTTGCGAGCAAAATCTTTAAATTTGATGACATCGATCTTCTCACCAGATGTTATTGCTTGCAAAATAACAGCAAATCTTTTTATCAGGTTTTAATCCAACCCAGTAATAGCTGCAGTTTTATTTTGAAACTCGAAAAACTTCCTTGCGGTATTCCCGTCATTGGTAGTTCCCGAGCCTTGTTTTACTATATCAATTAACAGATTGAGCTCGTCTTTAAATTTATTTTGAATGTTTTTTTTTCTGTTTTGTAACATATCTTTATGCTCATTACTTCTTGCTGCCCACTGTTTGAAGTCAAGTCTGTACGCAATGTGTAACAGACATTCCATGCAATTTATACGGGCATGTAGGGATGATAGGCCAAATTCATATATGTCAGAACACACAGTTTTTGATGTTACAGCATCTAAGTGGTTCATTTCTGTTGGTTTTGCTAAGCACAGGTAGCATGATGCATTTGATCTAGCTTCAGAAAGGTACGTGCAGACTTTTGCGTCGATCATTGTCATCATTAGTTTATGAGTCACCCTGTTACTATTAATGCACTCTGTGGGGTTAAGGGCCTCAATTTCCTCATCCATTTTTCTTTTGTTATCAATGACAACTGCATGGCTTTCTTTTACAAAAGTGAACTGAACCGGACGACAATAAAAAGTTGAGCATGGTTTCGGGTTTGTCCATATAGTATTATCTCCATCTGTCAGTTTCAGTGGCACCAAGGAGGTCATGAAAATGCTTGAATCATCATGCTCGCCGTCCATTTTCTGCTTGTATCGGCTTTGATTGGAAGCACCATCAAATCCCCACTTCGATATCAGCTTTAACTGCTTATTTTCCACATTATCAGAAAGACTTTGAAGAATCCGCTTCACCGTGATGTCAAGTAAAGCTTGAAGTGTAATTCTAGCTGATGAATCCGTAACTGATACTGATTGATTAGGAGGGTAGCATGCAAGCTTAGTTTGTTGCAGTTTATAGTAGGATGGGTAAATATCCTTAGCACCTTCCCGAATGGCAGTCTCTCGCAACGTAATATATTGCCACTTTGAAAGCTTAAGTGAAAGAAGCAATCCAAGTGCTTTCTCTGGTGTAAATATTACTGTTTTCTTAATGCTTTCCTTGATTTTAACGGCAGCTTCTGGATTTTTGATCATATAATTGATTACAGATGCGATATCTTCATAACCTTCTTCTTTTAAACGTGCTGCAGCTGCATATGCCAATTCACAGGAATCCTCGCCTATGTGCTCACTAGATCTTCTCTTTTTCTGTTTGCTTCCCAGATCTTTGAATGGTTTTCGGGACTTTTTTGTCATTGTTCCAACAGTCGATGATGTCGAAGGTTCTGGAGAGACTGAGCGTGCTCTTGGTATCTCATCAACAGTTGGTTCTTGATTTATTAAAGTTTGCACGCAACTCGGCCAATCAATATTTGCTTGCAACCACTCTCTGTACGTATTTCTAAACTTATCAAAGAATCGTTTAGATTTCTGCCACCTGTTTAAAGCAGCTCGCGTGAATCTCCGGCAAAATTCTTTGAGAGTTACTTGATCTTCGGCAGAAAGGCAATCGCCTATGCGGGACACAATTGCACTAAACAATACTTCATGATTAAATGAAGGACACTCACTTTTTAGAAGAACAAACAAATCTAAGTTGGTGATTAAACTTTCCATTCTAAGATTTTGTAGTTGCAAAGCAAATAGTTTTAGTGTTAGCAGTTACACGGTTGTGAACAATCTAAATTATGGAACAAAATTATAGCCCTTTTATTGTATAAAGTCAATAATTAGTTAACTACCCTCATTAAAGTTATAAAAGATATGATAATAAAAATTTATAATCGTCAAAAACATTTCGTAGAACTCATAGTAGAACTAATCAACATTAGCAAATCACATTAGCTCACTAATTATAAAAAGGTGAATGCAGTTCTTAGTTGGTATTGTTGCGAGATATTTCAAATCATTTAATCACTTAATAGGCTCATTAGAATCAGAAGACTACAACCATCATTCTAATTACTTAATTACTTGTCATCAGACTCATTAGATGACTACACAATATGTTATTTTGTATTTTGAACGTATGCAAGGTTTTAAAATTCCTTTTGTGTCGATATTATTATGTGTCCGGTTATGTTGTAATCATACTTTTAGGGTATGATCAATTAACAATTTCATTCCCCTATCTTTCTAAAAGAAGCGACAGCATGGGCACTTTGACACTGATATTCAACTATTTGGTATTGTTGGAAATCTTACAAGATCAACAAGATACTACACACCTCTGTCTAGTCCTTCAGGTCTATAGGGGTGATGCTATTTTATGATAAGAGTTGTTAAAGCTCTGAATTCTTCAACTTAAACACTAAAAGGAACGTTTAAATATGTAAAAATAAATAAAAATATTTTGACGATTTAAAAAAAAAAGGCATCTACAACCATTATGTAACGTATGTCAAAAAATCATAAATAATTAGTACTAAAACCTCCTATAAGGATATTACGGTTATCGCTGCCGTTTCAGAGATATTTCGATTTTTCATACTAGCTCCATACAAAATTTTCGTAAAAAAATTATAATTCCTTCGTTTTTGTGCAGAATCAATTCTGGTGTCATTTTTGTATATTGTTATAACAAATAGAAGTGATATCCGGCACAAAAACTGGCACTTGCAAAATAAAATGCCTAAGTCTATGAAAGCCGTTTTTCAGCCCACCGTGCGGCGGTAGGCAATACAATTAACTTGTGAAACTTTTAAAAGTACCTTCATATTTTGTATATTATATAAATCATTCACAATAAGTTCGTACTACTCCTGGACAACGCAAATGTTTTACAAATTAAGTAATCTTAAGTATTTATTTCTGTATAAGTGATTTGTAATCTTTAGAAATAAATGAATTCTAACCGTAACATTCCCGCAACCCCAGCAGGCAATGGCCCTATAGGGCCCGTTAAAAGTGTGCGAACCCTGAACGTTATTCGTAAGTGCTATTTGTCAAAATTATTAAACTAAAGATTAACCGATTAGATGGAGGTGGGTGGAAGATTGGTCAGATAAGTGAATCAATGGATAGGTGTGTGCTGTTCTAACTGTACGATCTGACTGGAATACAAAATTTTCCTCTTAGTAATTTCAATGAATGTGATTGTCGCGTCATAGATCTAATAATGATCATAGTCATTGTCAGAATGTCATATTATTATTTAGATTTGATTTTTCTATACTAATATTATAAAGAGGAAAAAGACTTTTCAGCAAAATTTATACCGACTTCCATATAGCCAAAAATAACACTACAAAGACACAAATTTTTGGCTTTTTAGTGTTTTAATGTGGAAGTCGGTTTAATTTTTTACAAAAAGTTTTTTTTCACGCTTTTTAGTGAGACGGTTTGTAATTTATCTAGTTACAAATCCAAAATGTCAACTACTTACCACCTTTTGAAAAAAAAAATTTTTTTTCACTGTGAATAATGACTTCGCACAGCCGCCATGTTTGATTTTTTCAAATGCCACCTCATTTGAAAAAATCAAACATGGCGGCTGTGCGAAGTCATTATTCACAGTGAAAAAAAATTTTTTTTTCGAATACCGCAATATGGGTATCAAATTAAAGGGCTTATCACAAGGATTTCAAAAAGGTATATCATATTTATCATTAGTGTAATACTAGCGAAATAACACAATGAGAAGGTTTAAAAATAAGGTCTCACTTTCTGAATCCGGTGGAGTGCCAATGTGACACGACCGGGAAAATTAAAAAATTGTCAATTAATATTTTAACTGAAAAGTTGAAAAAAAAAATTATTTAAAAAATCTAAAAAACCCGACTGCTCAACTGAAATGCAAGGAACAAGCACATTTTTATTTTAAAAAGTGACAAGCAGGCGGACCCGTCAAATTTAAAAAAATACGTTCAATTGGGTCCCGCCTGCTTGACACTTTTTAAAATAAAAATGTGCTTGTTCCTTGCATTTCAGTTGAGCAGTCGGGTTTTTTAGATTTTTTAAATAACTTTTTTGAGGGTTAATGTTCTCCTGGTACTTCACTGTCTGCTCTACTTCACCATATGCATTGTGACGAGCATAAAGTGCTTAACACCCATATTCAAGTAATGGAATCGCAATCCACAAAATACTTATAATTGAGTAGTTTCGGTGGCCATATGTCTTCATCATCAGTTCCACTTTCCCAAATGGTGTTTTTCGAGAGAAACTGCACAAATTACTAAAAGAAATACCCATAACGCTATAGGTGTGCTTATAATATTTGAAGAGTTCCCTCAATTTCTCCATGATTCCATCATCAGATCCTAACTTGATGACAAACGGACCAACCAGAAAGTATACCCTTTCAAAAAAAAACAGAATTTTTCAAATCGGTCCAGCCGTCTTGGAGTTATGAGATAACATAAAAAAGAAGTTCAAGACGAACTGAGAACCTCCTCCTTTATTTGAAGTCGGTTAAAAATTTGTTTGTAAGTTTTTATGTAGGTTTAGTAATATAGTAGTAATATCCGGAAGTAGTAGTAGTAATAGTAGGTGTAGTTAATATCCGGAACTAATGATCCAATTCTGAAAATTGTTTTATTGGTAGTAAGGTGCATTATTTGTGAGTTCTATAAGCAATAAATTATTTCGCAATCGCTGACGTGGTATCTATATTTATAAAAATCAGTTGCTGTTCTTTAGTCTCACTAAAAATCGAGAAAGGCAGGACCGATTTAAGATTTGAGGCTGTAGAATATGCTGATTTGTTTATATCCATTGTCCATAGTTGACACATATCCATAGTACATAGTTGACTCGCCAACGCACCACCGCACAGGACGACAGTCCGACAACGACTCACTCCCCCACCTTTTTTTTTTTTGTTGTGTGTGGCATCTCGCAGGTCAACCTCTGAGGTTGTCGGCTGCTTAACCGGGCTTGCCTGTGGTTGCCTTAATTAATAAATTAATTAAAGCCTCCAGCCAGGGCTTATTAGAAAACTTACAAACTAGGCGACTACACGCTAAGGGCACCCCCTGTGGGGTACGGACCTCGGCTTAGGGCGTCGCAGTGGGAGGGCAGCTAGGGACAGGCTGGATCATATCATTTTTATTATTAATAAACGAATTTAAAGCTACTGGCTCAGCGTCGCGGGCTGGCTCTGGCAAGGGTCGGGGCGGACTATTACGGGGACGTCGCGGCGGGCCTCGGCGGCGAGGACGGAAGGACGGTCGGTTTTTGTTTTTGTGTGCCACTGTACTTGTTTCCCTACGGCTCTCTTGGAGCAGGGTGATTGCGTCATCGGGAGTGACAAGGGTATGCCTTGGTCGGCGAATCTTAGAGATACGCGAGGGTTCGTATTGGGCGGCCGATACGATAAGGGGATTCCTATGTTGGATTGCAGTATCAAGGAAACGCTTGGAGACACGTTTCATGAACTGCTGGATGGTGGGCATCTTGAGGTCTACGTGAAGAAGCTCATTTCGAACATAAAAGGGGGCTCCCGTGACTCTACGGAGGAATCGGTTTTGAAGGGTCTGCATCTTGTGGAGGAGGTAGGGCTTTGCGTGTGCGAAAACAACGCAGGCGTAGGTCATGATGGGACGGATGACCGCGGTGAAAATACGCAGCTTGCACCTGAGTGATAACTTGCTGCGGGAGCTAAGAATGAAGTGGAGCCTACCTAGAGCGAAAGCGGTGCGCGAACGTGCCTGCTTTATGTGCTCAGCGAAGGAAAGGTGTTTATCGAGGACCACGCCTAAGTATTTGGCTTGCTTTTCCCAGGGGATCGGCTTGCCGTACATGGTAATCGGACGGGGGGAGGGTGGGTTTATCCGCGGCTTAGAAAAGAGGACTGCCTGGCTTTTGTCTGGATTGACTTCGATTCTCCATTTCCGGAACCACTTGGCCAGAGTGTTTGCGGAAGTTTGGAGAGTGCGAGCGATGGCATCGGGTTTAAGACCGGTATAATAGATAGCCGTATCGTCGGCAAATAGGGCTAGCTGAGTATTTTTATGCTTGGGGATATCGCTAGTGAATAGCGTGAAAACGAGGGGGGATAGTACGGAGCCTTGAGGAACTCCTGCGCGAATGGGATGGGGGGAGGAAAGCTCCCCCTCAATTCGGTAACGAAAGGTGCGATTCGATAAAAAGTCCCGTAGGATGAGCACGAGACGGTCAGGCACGCCGAGTTGGTATAGCTTATAGATTAAGCCATTGTGCCAGACTTTGTCGAACGCTTTCGCTATGTCGAAGAATAAGGCTCCCGTTATTGCGCCCCGTTGGAAGCCGGCGCTGACGTGTTCTATGATGCGGTGGACTTGTTGGATACATGAGTGTTCGGTTCTAAATCCAAACTGCTCATTGGGTATAAGACTCTTTGCTTCGGCAAAATCTTTGAGCCGCTTATATATAAGCCTTTCATAGATTTTACCAAGGACGTTGAGTAAGCTAATGGGACGGTAGCTAGACGGGTCAGACTTGGGTTTGCCTGGTTTGGGAATACCTATGACGGTGGCCTGTTTCCAGGTTGCGGGGAACATATTATTGCTCAATGCACCATTGAAGATGGCAGTCATTAGCACTATAAGCTGGGCGGGGAAAAGTTTGAAAACCCTATTGGTGATGCCGTCGGAGCCAGGGGCTTTTCGCGGTTGGAGACTTTTAATGATATCCTGGACCTCATCAGGAGTGATGGGGGCCAGTGGATTATCGGGATCTTCGACGGGTGGAAGGGAAGTTCTACGTTCGACTTCGGCGTTCACCATATCGAGGTGGGCTTGGTCTACTGGTTGAGAACTGGGAGAACACTGGGACTCTAGGCTGTCGGCTAGGCATTCTGCTTTTTCAGAGTTATCGAAGGCGACACTCTTATCGGGACGAATGAGAGGAGGCATTGTGGCCTCTTCAGTGGATCGTAACTTCCTCTGAAGCTGCCAGAAGGCAAGATGGATGGGCTCAAGTTCGCTCAGCATCTTGTCCCAGCTCGCATTACGCTGCTCGGTAATGCGTTTCCTTACAGCACGCTGTAAGTTGCGCATGTGAGCTTTGTTTGCGGCGCAGGGAAAAGCGCTGTACGCACGGATGGCTGCGTTCTTCTCGGTTATCAGATTCCGTACATCGTCCGGGAGTTTCCAGCGGTGGTCTTCCACTACAGGAACTTCCCTTGAACAATCGTTCAGGACGGATTGTACGTGATTTGTAAGCGAGTCGATCGCCGCCGTCGTGTCAGCGACTGAGACTATGTGGTCAGGAATGGTGTCCAATTGAGGCGACGTGGTGGATTTCAGTTTTTCACTTACTTTCCTCCAGTCAGTGATCAATTGGGTCGGAGGAGGTTGGGTAGGATCATGGTTACCCGAGCGGGAACCTAGGTGTAGGATAACGGGACGGTGATCCGAGTTGAGCTCGTGAAGCGCTTCTATGGAGTGTAAACGGAGGTTTACATTCTTTAGGAGCGCCACATCGAGGACATCGGGGTTATGGTTGGGGTCGTGTGGGTAGTGGGTGGGAGTCATCGGAGCGATGACGTCGTAGTTTAGGGTCGCGCCTAGGTTATACACGATTCTGCCTCTGGCATTTGTCGTGTTGCTGTTCCAAGCGGGGTGTTTGGCGTTGAGATCGCCCGCTAGTAAGACGGAGTCACTCAGGCCGAAGAGAGTCGTGAGATCGCTGGTGAGCGCGATAGGATCGTCTGAAGCAAGAGACGTGACCGATGGTGGGGGGTGGTAGGCAGAGATGATGGTTATCGGAGGATGACCAGTCATGCCTAGTCGACAGGCAGAGTACTCTAGGTGAGAGAGAGGCGCGGGTGGGGTCAGAGGGATGCAGTATAACTCCTTTCTATAATAAATAAGGGTACCACCGCCGTGGCAACGTGTTCTGTCATTGCGAACTAGACGGTAATTCGCAATTTTGGGATCAGCGCGGTGGGGTTTCAAAAGGGTCTCCTGTATAAGGAGGACGTCTAATTGGTGGTCGCGGAGGAATTTAGTTATTTCGGCGCGTTGGTTGAAAATGCCATTGGCGTTGAAAAAACCTAATTTGAGGGATCGAGGCCTAGTGTGGTTTGTGCGTTGGGAATCCATTGGATCAGTCCATCGCATCCATCTGGTCGAGACCTAGCACCACATCACTGTGTGTGCTGAATATTTGGCTGTACATTGCCGTCGTAATTTTGCCGTTATTCTGCTGTTCGGCAGCCAGAAGGGCATCGCGGAGAGATCTGGCTTGGCGGGTCATAAATAACCTATAATGGCGCAGTAAAGTCTGGGCGCAAGCCTCGCCGTGCGCGACGGGTGAGGGATTGGGCGGTTGTTTGACTGCAGGAGCAGCAGTGGTTTGAGGCGCGGGTTTGTGACTGGCTGTGGGCTCTGTAGCCACGGCTATAGGCAGGATCTGCGCTGCGATGGGTATATCCATCAGTGCCTGCAAAGGTTTGGCAGGGGCCAAGGAGGGAAAGGCTTTTTCGTGGTTTAGCCTGTTCCATGGGGACGGTCTCTGAGGAGCGAGACGTTGGGGAATTTGAGAAGAAGGTGCCTCTTTCTGTTGGCGGGCGTTGGCGCGCTTCGCTAATTTAGGAGCGAGTTTGGGGGCTTTGGGACAGCCGCGGTAGTTTGCCGGGTGACCGGTCTGGCCGCAGAGAACGCAGCTGGGTGGTTCCGAACAGAGGGTTCGGTCTTTAGGCCGTGGGCAGTCCGCAGTGCTATGCTCGCCCAGACACTTGACGCATCTGGGAGTCGCATAGCAGTTGCTCTGCGCATGGCCATACAGTTGGCAACGGTGGCATTGTCCCACTGTTGCGGTTTTGTAGGGCTTTTCTATTGAGATACCGGATAGGGAGCAAATAGACTTAATCTTAAATATTGGGTGATGACCTTCGGTTGGTTCACAAATGACAAGAACCATGTCGTACAACTCACCGCCTCTCGCTTTATGTAAGCGATGGACGGCGATCACTGGTATACCTTGATCGGCAAGGTCGTCTTTAATATCCTGTACTGGGATTTCTTTAGGGACACATTAATAATAACACGAGTGGGCGTGTCCTCGGGGAAGGAGAAAGTGTGAAAGGAAATATTCCTTTCACGGAGGGCGCGATATAATTCCCTATAGTCGTTCGACGTAGGGACGGTGACTTTAATGCCATTTTGGCAGGCACGGGCGTTTGTGTAGTTGATCTTTCGATCAACACACATCTTAGACACATCAGTCCATTTCCCCTTGTCCTGGATGTAAAAGGGGGGCGGAGGGCGTTGCTTCCTTTGGGTTGAGGAAGTTTGGGCTATCGGGCTGGGGGGACAACTATCCTGCGCGCGAGTGGAGGTCGTTGGGACGGGGCTAGCGGGTCGTACGGGCGTTTGAGTTGGGGACGGGGGTGACGCGGTGGTCTTTTTGGCCTTGCTGGCCTGGGAGGTTTTCCCTTTCTTCCTCTTGCCGCCGGTGACGACTTGAAAGTCGTCTTCCGAGGATGAGGGGCATGATGACAAATCATTGTCGGAGTTGTTATTGGACATAGGTTCGGTGATGTCCATTTCACGGAATTCAGGTGCAGCGCACACCTGCGCGGCGTCCATTGTTTTATGAACAATGGGATTAGTAGGTGGGCCGGAAACAATGGGTGATTTCGGGAATCGGGCGATCGGCACGACTTTGTCGGCGGGCGGGGGCAATAGAGGGCTATCTACCTGGAAGTCGTTCGTTGTTTGATGAACAATGGGATCGGAGCTAATAAACACTTCCGTGAATTGACCAACTGGGATGCCTTGATCGGCAAGCGGGGGAGATAATGGGCTGTCAAGCGCGTCACTAAAATCAGCGACGTTGGCTTCGGTAGCCGGAGGACTATTAGCGATTTCACGCTGGATTTTTCCGCCATATTTGGCGGAAATAGCAGGGTTTTCCCTAAGGATCTCTAACAATATCTCCAAAATATTGGAGTTCGCCATGATTGGCGAATGGATCAAAAATTTAATGAGGAAATTTTGGAGATTTCTCTCCCGCGGGGGGCCTATTTAAAGCCTAACTGGCCTAACTCCCCGGATGGATGGGTCCGGGGATGTGTAACCCTCCCAGTCGGGTAGAGACTGGGAGGTGAGTACCTAATGGTGAGCCCTAAGCTTGTAACCGGTCGCCAGTCTTATTGTGCGAACCGGGCCCTATTGGGTCTAGTGCGAAGGGGTAGACACACCCAACCGACACTAGGTGAGTAGCTGAAAAGGAAACTCAGTAACTAGGTTTGACTAGGAGATCCCCCAAGGCCAAAACCTAGCACTCGACTCCAATTGACTGCTTCACCCTGAAGGGGATCAGCGGGTGCGTCGGGTCAGCACCCCCTTGGTTTAGTTGACACCGTGAGGTTTCCACCAAGGACCACGAAACTGTGGTTTTACCCTGAAGGGGCCAAACCAAATTGTTTTTGACGATACTCTGTTAGAGAAACAGGAAATCCTTCACCACCTCGAAAAAGGCGGATCCGGACCAGGCGTTGTAGTCGGCGACTACGAATGACGTCACGGCGAGCGCGACGAAGCGATGACACACACACAGAACGATCGAGAGCGCGGAGCGGTACGACCGTCGCGGGCGAGCGTCGGAAGCGGAATGATCACTCCCCCATTTTTTTTTTTTTTTTTTTTTGTGTGTGGCATCTCGCAGGTCAACCTCTGAGGTTGTCGGCTGCTTAACCGGGCTTGCCTGTGGTTGCCTTAATTAATAAATTAATTAAAGCCTCCAGCCAGGGCTTATTAGAAAACTTACAAACTAGGCGACTACACGCTAAGGGCACCCCCTGTGGGGTACGGACCTCGGCTTAGGGCGTCGCAGTGGGAGGGCAGCTAGGGACAGGCTGGATCATATCATTTTTATTATTAATAAGGGAATTTAAAGCTAATGGCTCAGCGTCGCGGGCTGGCTCTGGCAAGGGTCGGGGCGGACTATAACGGGGACGTCGCGGCGGGCCTCGGCGGCGAGGACGGAAGGACGGTCGGTTTTTGTTTTTGTGCGCCACTGTACTTGTTTCCCTACGGCTCTCTTGGAGCAGGGTGATTGCGTCATCGGGAGTGACAAGGGTATGCCTTGGTCGGCGAATCTTAGAGATACGCGAGGGTTCGTATTGGGCGGCCGATACGATAAGGGGATTCCTATGTTGGATTGCAGTATCAAAGAAACGCTTGGAGACACGTTTCATGAACTGCTGGATGGTGGGCATCTTGAGGTCTACGTGAAGAAGCTCATTTCGAACATAAAAGGGGGCTCCCGTGACTCTACGGAGGAATCGGTTTTGAAGGGTCTGCATTTTGTGGAGGAGGTAGGGCTTTGCGTGTGCGAAAACAACGCAGGCGTAGGTCATGATGGGACGGATGACCGCGGTGAAAATACGCAGCTTGCACCTGAGTGATAACTTGCTGCGGGAGCTAAGAATGAAGTGGAGCCTACCTAGAGCGAAAGCGGCGCGCGAACGTGCCTGCTTTATGTGCTCAGCGAAGGAAAGGTGTTTATCGAGGACCACGCCTAAGTATTTGGCTTGCTTTTCCCAGGGGATCGGCTTGCCGTACATGGTAATCGGACGGGGAACTGATCACTCCCCCACCACGCGGACCGGTATTTATAACCTAGCGACGTATGCGCCCGAGGCAACGTTATAATACTGTTATCAATTTGTAGTGTGATATATTGATATCTACATACACTACATCCCTTCCTTGTTTTAATTTATTTTATTTTTAACCAGAAAGTTTAATGAGACATTTATTTCATTTATCATTAATACATATCTTCAACTATTTACTTTTACCCTTCCTCTTCTTTTCTATTCCATTTTCTGATCTATTTGTATCTTCTCCTCTGTTAATTTATTTAGTTGGACCACTCACAACTTCCCATTGGCCTTCAATAGTTCCCAGTTATGTAGTTTCGAATACTTTTGTCTCCGTCTTTACTTTTTTCTGCAGGATGGCATGTTGCGTCCAAAACGCGTTGTTTAAACTTTGACTATATCCTTCTTAGTACCGTGTGTGCATAACTATATTCCTTTCAGTGCATATTATTAACTCCTCACTGCAGATTTATCTATCATTATCAAATGGCAGCTTATATGGTACTTCTCCAACTCTACTACAACCAAACTGCCAAGCTTACAGAAACCCTTGAGTAAAAGCTCCAACGCTATGGTTCTCCAGCCGACCAATAATCGCATTGCTGTCACACGTCCAGCGCACGGATCAAAAGTTCTGTACGCATTTTGATGATGTGAATCGTCCGTGTCGAACATCGCCCGCCGACTATACTCTACGGTCTCTCCAGACCCCAACCTTCGCCAGAATTAAATGCGCATTGCGCACCCATGGACTACTTGAGTTGCCTCATGAGATCCCGAGTCTTACCGGACTACGACTACGTAATAATTACTGGTACGGTCGAGCAAAATATGGCCAATAGAACCCCTTACTCGAACTTCTACCACAACAGAAGGTTTCTCATCATCAACAGATTCATTATTATCAACATCAACATTAATCAACTGGTACGTGCCTTGCTGGCATCCGCCTTAACCTGGCATGTAGATATTTGTAGGTACGCTTAAAACTTAAAGACTTCAGTGTATAACGGTCACCGTCCAAAATGGTCCCATGAGTTTGGGTTAAATTTCGTCCAATTTCTCTCACAAACTCTAATTTCATTACTTTATTATCTTCATACCATAATGAACTTTGATTAAACACAATGCCCTGTCACTAGGGTTTTTCACAGTGCTTCCTGCACAGTATTCTTCCTTAAAAGAAAAGGTCCAATAAACACGTTCAACATTACAAAGTTCCCGGCAAAGCCGAATCGTAATCTGTGAACAGCTATAGGCTGTAATCGTACCAACGATTCTCAATAGATACAACATCAGATGTGTCCCTCATATAAAGCATCTACCCATCATCTTACTAGAATCATTTCATCGATTCCTTATAAGCAGATTCATCGCTACATGTCACTCCTGAGCTGCGGTCAAGGGTTATGACTATGAGTGCACACGCCGTTACCACTCTCATCACCTATGACATCTAATTCTCGAGGAACTTCTCACATGCTCATGGAGAGTATTTGTTAACTCGCTTCGAGTCGAGCGCTTTTAGTCAATGTATCACTATCTATCATATTTGAAATTTTCCAGAGTGCGGCTTGGCTACTTTTCAAGTGATACAATTATCACTAACTTTCCTGATGTGTTCAGATATGCCCTCAAATATTCACGATAGCAGACATCATTTTGTCGTCTCTTTTCATTTTTAAAATTATTTAATTATTCCGATGCGTGTTGTTGTTTCTCTCATATTTCCTTTTATTCCCTCTGTCCCGTGTTATCATATCTCATTGTCTTTCAGTATTTTCTAAAATGTCAGTTTGGCCCACATTTGTACCAATCTTAGTTGGTAATTTGCTGTCTTGAGACGCGAGTCCTGAGCTCCCACAGGTTCCACATCCTGATTTTCTTTTCCACTTCTTATCCTTTTTTTTTATTTTTTATATCATGCTCCTTATTCTGTTCCCAGTTAATGTGCTGATCCTCCAAAATCTTCTATATGTCGACTTACGGCTTCAAGAGTAGTTATATTTTGCTTCAACAATTATAATTATCTGTTAGTGTTATTACGTCTCCTGTTTGTAAAATTCTCTTCCTAAACCTTTTTTTTTGTAATTAGATCGTCTTGCAACAGCACAGCAGTGCAGCACGTTTCTTCTCACAACTCTTTATGTTAGCAGCTTCCAGGTAGGTCGAAACTGCCTGCTTTCTTCTCACAACTTTATGTTAGCAGCTTCCAGGTAGGTCGAGACTGCCCGCTTCTAGCATTCTCATCTCATTCCTACTGAAGGTAGGGAACCTCCATTAGTCCTCATATCGTCGTCATAATCAAATATCACACATATTTCGTCCAATTTGTGAAGGCTCTTACTACCAATTTGTGAAGGCTCTTACTTCCAATTTGTGAAGGCTCTTACTTCCAATTTGTGAAGGCTCTTACTTCCAATTTGTGAAGGCTCTTACTTCCAATTTGTGAAGGCTCTTACTTCCAATTTGTGAAGGCTCTTACTTCCAATTTGTGAAGGCTCTTACTTCCAGCCACATTTCCAAATTTAATGGAGGCTCATACTTTCATCCAAATTTCTCGATTTAATAGGCGCTCATACTTCCAGACAAGTTTCCCAATTTAATGAAGGCTCATACTTCTAGACAAGTTTCCCAATTTAATGGAGGCTCATACTTTCAGCCCTGGTTCATACTATCAGTCAAGTTTCTTCGATAACTGTCAATTCAATAACCAGTAGGAATTCTACTGCAAGTACCGTTATCCTTTGATAACTGTCAATTTAATGACCAGTAGGTGTTCTACTGCAATTACCGTTATCCTTTGATAACTGTCAATTTAATTACCAGTAGGTGTTCTACTGCAATTACCGTTATCCTTTGATAATTGTCAATTTAATGACCAGTAGGTGTTCTACTGCAATTACCGTTATCCTTTGATAACTGTCAATTTAATGACCAGTAGGTGTTCTACTGCAATTACCGTTATCCTTTGATAATTGTCAATTTAATGACCAGTAGGTGTTCTACTGCAATTACCGTTATCCTTTGATAACGGTCAATTTAATGACCAGTAGGTGTTCTACTGCCATTACCGTTATCCTTTGATAATTGTCAATTTAATGACCAGTAGGTGTTCTACTGCAATTTACTGTTATCCTTTGATAACTGTCAATTTAATGACCAGTAAGTATTCTACTGCGATTACCGTTAACCTTTGATAACTGTCAATTTAATGACCAGTAGGTATATTCTATTGCACACTTCAAAATTTTATATATTTATTTGCTCTTTGATCTATTTTTAAACAAATCATATCTCTCTCTGCAGTTGATCCTTCATGGCTGAAGATCGCGATCTCAAATAATGGTTATTCAACCTCCAGTGGCTTGTTAGGCTTTTCCACTTGTTGCAATCAGTTGCTATACGGAGAACTTTTTTGAAACTGTGAGAGCTGTTTGTCTTCAGTTGCTTCGACCACCGTAACGGGGACCGCCCTGTTGATATTTTGCCCTCAAAGCAGCCTCTCCAGATCATCCTGGCGTCGAACAATGTGGCCGAAGTAGCTCAGGATGCTGTATATTGTGGACAGACGATCTTCGATACAGAGCTCTTTCAGAATAGACACATATGTGCAGACACATATTCCGATTGCATCTATTTTCTTCCTGTCAGATTCTCGAATCATCCACGTTTCAGTATCATACAGAAAAATCGGGAAAACAAGCGCACGGACTAGACGGGTCTTCATTTTCTAAGAAATTCTACTGTCCTTCCAGATTCTCTGCAATCGGGTCATAGCATCTTTTGCCATTCCAATCCTCCATCTTATATCGTCGTCACAATCACCATCATTCTTTATATAGGCTTCTAGGTACAAAACCCTTTTTACAGTGTCTATGCCAGGAGCAGGGTCAACATTACTAAGTAAGCCGGCGCTATCAACAATCATAAGCTTGGTCTTGCTTCTGTTGACGGATTACCCCAACAATTCACTTTATGTCTCATGTCTCCACCATTTCTCTCATTGTTGACGTATGTTGTGCAAGCAATACTGCGTCATCAGCGTATCTGAGATTAGAAATCTTCTTCCCACCCATAGTAAAACTGCTGTTCTATTTTTCTGAACACTGGTGCATAATAATTATGTTCTTCGTAGATGAACAAATCATATATCACAAATGAAATAACTAAGCATAAGATCTCAGGTTTGTTTCCCAGGTCGGGTGGCGTCACTCAGTTTTTCCATTAGAAACTTTCCAATAAAATAGAGAAGTCTGAACGGGCATCCGGTTAATGACACACGGCATGCTTAACGTGACTGCTAAAATGTGGTGGCATCACATATCTCTGCCTATCCCAATTAAATCAGTATGTTTTTGTTTACCACCAGGATAGTATTTAATTAGTTACATAGCAATATTGTGACTGTGTGAATATAACGATTCATTACTTATATATAGTTCCAGAAAAGAAAATATAAATTGTCCTCTTGTTTTTCTCACGTTCACTCTCAACAATAAATCCATTCGCCCACCAGAGTGACAATTATGCCATTATGTCCATACAATGAATGTCTGATTCCTATCCCTAGTAGGCAAATCCTCAGACAGACTGACCGATAATCAAAACAAGCGCCAGATAGGCTTTTTGTTTGTAAGATAAACAACTTTATTTCAATTTACTTTAAAAAATAAATGTTATTTTCTTTTGAACACAACACAATAATCTCCCTTTTAAGTTGATAAAATATGAAAACTCACGGTTTTATCCTCGTCGCCAATGTAGAATATGCTGATTTGTTTATATCCATTGTCCATAGTTGACACATATCCATAGTACATAGTTGACTCGCCAACGCTAGATACAAATAGATCAGAAAATGGAATAGAAAAGAAGAGGAAGGGTAAAAGTAAATAGTTGAAGATATGTATTAATGATAAATGAAATAAATGTCTCATTAAACTTTCTGGTTAAAAATAAAATAAATTAAAACAAGGAAGGGATGTAGTGTATGTAGATATCAATATATCACACTACAAATTGATAACAGTATTATAACGTTGCCTCGGGCGCATACGTCGCTAGGTTATAAATACCGGTCCGCGTGGTGGGGGAGTGAGTCGTTGTCGGACTGTCGTCCTGTGCGGTGGTGCGTTGGCGAGTCAACTATGTACTATGGATATGTGTCAACTATGGACAATGGATATAAACAAATCAGCATATTCTACAGAGGCCAATTTTGTTTTTAAAATATTTGTAGAAGTCCAGGGAATGTTTAAAAGGTGAAAAAATGTGATAAAAAAATATAGATGTATTCCCGTTGTCCCCGTAGTCCGTGTCCCCGTTAAAGGGGACAAAGGGAATTTAATAAAATAATTAAAATTACTTCCCGTTGTCCCCGTACGCTGTCCCCGTTCATTTCTTGTAATATATGCTTTTCAAATTATGCCCGTTGTCCCCGTTGAGTTAAAATTAGAAGTGAGAGTACCTTAAAGAGATAATATTGTACCTATACAAATGAAATGGAACTAAGGACTACATATCAAATTAAAAAAACAACACATAATATCTAAGCAATAGCTACACGTGATTGCGACACAAGTATTTATAATTTACGAATGTATTAAAAATAATAATGAAATAAATAGATGATAGATATATAGATGTTGATTATTACCAATTCTGTAATCTAAATAAATGTGATATTATAAGTATAACATCAAAGTTCTCTTTGTAGTCAATTTTGTTTTAATTGTTTTTTTTTTTCATTATGTTTAAGCTTTAAGTTCAATCCTATTTTTTTTTTATTATCTAAATTGTTTTTATGCAATGTTAATTCTGTGACGTTATATTAAATAGGTATATTAATGGGGTATGTTTTTGTAAGTATAACATTTAAATACTTTGTGTTTCATTCCACCCTTTCATTTAAAACTAAATCAAAATGAATAAGGTATTTAGTAAATAAATAAAAATTTAAAGGGGACAACGATACGTGAAATCTTAACTGTCCGTTGTAGTTGCTGGGAAATAATTTTAATTATTTTATTAAATTCCCTTTGTCCCCGTTTAACGGGGACACGGACTACGGGGACAACGGGAATACACCAAAATATACATAATGTTTAACAAGGGGTGCCGACTTAGCTAGTATTTTCCATTATACTATATAAAGCTAAATTACCACTGACTGACTCACTCACTCACTCACTCATTGACATAATTGTTCTCCCAGATGGTGGATGGGGAGGTGGGTATATTTTGACAGATTCGTAAACAAGTAACTCTCAAACCTACGGGAAAAGTGCCAAACCTCCCCTTTACCCCCCCTTCTCCCCCCCCTATCGTATCTCGGAAACTACGAGACCCGTATTTTTTCTTTTTACGGATTCGTATAGAGGAGGCTCGGTAAAGTAAAAACCATTTTTCAAAGTCCCCCCCCCCCGCCCCCCTTCTCCCCCCCTTTAGGCGGATCTCGGAATCTAAGAGACTTGGAACATTTTTTTTTTCAGATTCATTTAGAGGGGCAATGTTTTAGTCGAAATAATTGTGCAACCCCCCCCCCATTTCCCCCCCCCCCCTTTTTTTTTTTTTTTCACAAGCACGCGAGGTGCTTGCACCTCGCGCAACACGCAAATACTTGATTTAGAGGGGCAATGCTTTAGTTTTTTCCACAAGCACGCGAGGTGCTTGCACCTCGCGCAACACGCAAATACTAGTTTGTATATATTTTTAAAAAAGAAAGCGACTTGCGTGAATATGCGAACACACTTATAGTGTTGAGATTCTTTAGATTCGTTTTTTAATTATATTATACATTGTACTATGTTAATTGCTAAATATACTCCTCTTAAATCTATTAAAACAATATAATTGAAACATTGTGAAAGTCGATTAAATTTTAAAAAGAGTAACCATGGAGGGTATCTAGCCGGTTCTTCTGCAATAAATGCAACCAACCAGATGTAGCCAGAACCACACCACACTAGGCCTCGATCCCTCAAATTAGGTTTTTTCAACGCCAATGGCATTTTCAACCAACGCGCCGAAATAACTAAATTCCTCCGCGACCACCAATTAGACGTCCTCCTTATACAGGAAACCCTTTTGAAACCCCATCGCGCTGACCCCAAAATTGCGAATTACCGTCTAGTTCGCAATGACAGAACACGCTGCCACGGCGGCGGTACCCTTATTTATTATAGGAAGGAGTTATACTGCATCCCTCTGACCCCACCCGCGCCTCTCTCTCACCTAGAGTACTCTGCCTGTCGACTAGGCATGACTGGTCATCCTCCGATAACTATCATCTCTGCCTACCATCCCCCACCATCGGTCGCGTCTCTTGCTTCAGACGATCCTATCGCGCTCACCAGCGATCTCACGACTCTCTTTGGCCTGAGTGACTCCGTCTTACTAGCGGGCGATCTCAACGCCAAACACCCCGCTTGGAACAGCAACACGACAAATGCCAGAGGCAGAATCGTGTATAACCTAGGCGCGACCCTAAACTATGACGTCATCGCTCCGATGACTCCCACCCACTACCCACACGACCCCAACCATAACCCTGATGTCCTCGATGTGGCGCTCCTAAAGAATGTAAACCTTCATTCACACTCCATAGAAGCGCTTCACGAGCTCAACTCGGATCACCGTCCCGTTATCCTACACCTAGGTTCCCGCTCGGGTAACCATGATCCTACCCAACCTCCTCCGACCCAATTGATCACCGACTGGAGGAAAGTAAGTGAAAAACTGAAATCCACCACGTCGCCTCAATTGGACACCATTCCTGACCACATAGTCTCAGTCGCAGACACGACGGCGGCGATCGACTCGCTTACAGATCACGTACAATCCGTCCTGAACGATTGTTCAAGGGAAGTTCCTGTAGTGGAAGACCACCGCTGGAAACTCCCGGACGATGTACGGAATCTGATAACCGAGAAGAACGCAGCCATCCGTGCGTACAGCGCTTTTCCCTGCGCCGCAAACAAAGCTCACATGCGCAACTTACAGCGTGCTGTAAGGAAACGCATTGCCGAGCAGCGTAATGCGAGCTGGGACAAGATGTTGAGCGAACTTGAGCCCACCCATCTTGCCTTCTGGCAGCTTCAGAGGAAGTTACGATCCACTGAAGAGGCCACAATGCCTCCTCTCATTCGTCCCGATAAGAGTGTCGCCTTCGATAACTCTGAAAAAGCAGAATGCCTAGCCGACAGCCTAGAGTCCCAGTGTTCTCCCAGCTCTCAACCAGTAGACCAAGCCCACCTCGATATGGTGAACGCCGAAGTCGAACGTAGAACTTCCCTTCCGCCCGTCGAAGATCCCGATAATCCACTGGCCCCCATCACTCCTGATGAGGTCCAGGATATCATTAAAAGTCTCCAACCGCGAAAAGCCCCTGGCTCCGACGGCATCACCAATAGGGTTTTCAAACTTTTCCCCGCCCAGCTTATAGTGCTAATGACTGCCATCTTCAATGGCGCATTGAGCAATAATATGTTCCCTACAACCTGGAAACAGGCCACCGTGATAGGTATTCCCAAATCAGGCAAGCCCAAGTCTGACCCGTCTAGCTACCGTCCCATTAGCTTACTCAACGTCCTCGGTAAAATCTATGAAAGGCTTATATATAAGCGGCTCAAAGATTTTGCCGAAGCAAAGAGTCTAATACCCAATGAGCAGTTCGGATTTAGAACCGAACACTCATGTATCCAACAAGTCCACCGCATCGTAGAACACGTCAGCGCCGGCTTCCAACGGGGCGCAATAACGGGAGCCTTATTCTTCGACATAGCGAAAGCGTTCGACAAAGTCTGGCACAATGGCTTAATCTATAAGCTATACCAACTCGGCGTGCCTGACCGTCTCGTGCTCATCCTACGGGACTTTTTATCGAATCGCACCTTTCGTTATCGAATTGAGGGGGAGCTTTCCTCCCCCCATCCCATTCGCGCAGGAGTTCCTCAAGGCTCCGTACTATCCCCCCTCGTTTTCACGCTATTCACTAGTGATATTCCCAAGCATAAAAATACCCAGCTAGCCCTATTCGCCGACGATACGGCTATCTATTATACCGGTCTTAAACCCGATGCCATCGCTCGCACTCTCCAAACTTCCGCAAACACTCTGGCCAAGTGGTTCCGGAAATGGAGAATAGAAGTCAATCCAGATAAAAGCCAGGCAGTCCCCTTTTCTAAACCGCGGATAAACCCACCCTCCCCCCGTCCTATTACCATGTACGGCAAGCCGATCCCTTGGGAAAAGCAAGCCAAATACTTAGGCGTGGTCCTCGATAGACACCTCTCCTTCGCTGAGCACATAAAGCAGGCACGTTCGCGCGCCGCTTTCGCTCTAGGTAGGCTCCACTTCATTCTTAGCTCTCGCAGCAAGTTATCACTCAAGTGCAAGCTGCGTATTTTCACCGCGGTCATCCGTCCCATCATGACCTACGCCTGCGTTGTTTTCGCACACGCAAAGCCCTACCTCCTCCACAAGATGCAGACCCTCCAAAACCGATTCCTCCGTAGAGTCACGGGAGCCCCCTTTTATGTTCGAAATGAGCTTCTTCACGTAGATCTCAAGATGCCCACCATCCAGCAGTTCATGATTTAGAGGGGCAATGCTTTAGTTTTTTCCACAAGCACGCGAGGTGCTTGCACCTCGCGCAACACGCAAATACTAGTTTGTATATATTTTTAAAAAAGAAAGCGACTTGCGTGAATATGCGAACACACTTATAGTGTTGAGATTCTTTAGATTCGTTTTTTAATTATATTATACATTGTACTATGTTAATTGCTAAATATACTCCTCTTAAATCTATTAAAACAATATAATTGAAACATTGTGAAAGTCGATTAAATTTTAAAAAGAGTAACCATGGAGGGTATCTAGCCGGTTCTTCTGCAATAAATGCAACCAACCAGATGTAGCCAGAATCGCTGACACATTATAGCGACTGGTGATTTCCATACTGTCGAAATACTTTCATTGTGCGTAAGGCTAAAGAGTGGCATTCCCTGCCAGAGTCTGTGTTTCCTTATAGCTATAACATTGGAGTCTTGAGTGAATAGATTACTTCTTGGTAATCGTGCCTCATCTTTGATTGCATCGTCGTTAACCATCAGGAGAGATATTTATTTTTTAAAGAAAAGCTAGCAATGTGGATAGAATTCACATTACTAGCAATCTTGTTAACCCCTCCAACTGAGCTGTCTGGAGAGCTAGTCTGGAGTGGGTACACCGCAATAGTGTGATGAGTAGGGTTCGAACCCGCGACCTCTCGATAAAACAAGTCCGACACCTTAGCCATTAAGCTATTGTCGCTTAAAATGATTGAATGAGATGGTAGTCAAACGCGAGCCTATACAACGTTTAACGGAAACTCCATATCTATCCAAAATAGTGTTGCCCAAACGAGAGTCTCGCAAGAGTCTTGCAATTAGCGATTATCCTATTGCTATTTATTAAACGGTAGTTGAGATCTCAGAACAATGTAACAGAATCTGTTACATTGTTCTGAGATCTCAACTACCTAATTAACTCTCGTTTGGGCAACACTAATCCAAAAGGACTGAAGACAACATCTGGTATGGAGTCTCTATCTAGTCTCAAAGTCTCGGCTCAAAATAAGTGACTCACAGAATTGAACCCAAATTGTTGGTTTCGTATGTTTCTTGAATACCTACCAATAATAACAAACGTGTCACAGCACTATGAGGGTCATCACTTTCCACGTCACTTGCCAATAAAACGTTAATTCTTTTCGTTCTTCTTAATTTAGCTATTGACATTCCGGAACACTGCAAGGCTGCTTTTAAATCAGGTGCGTTTTCAGTCTTAAATCAAAATATCAGAAGTCTAAATCGTAATTATGACGGGCTTGCTCGAGAGACTAGACATCAATTACGATCTTATTATGCTTACAGAATCATGGCTATACGAAAATTCGATCATACCTGAAATGATAAATTACACAACTCATAGTACTAAATCCCACCTTAATCAAAATGATGGTATCATATTATACCTGAAAGATAGCATACACGCGAATGTCTATGAACCAAATTATTGTGAAGAAGTAAATTGCCTTGTGACAACAATCAACAACGATTTAGCTGTTGTATCAATGTACAGACCTCCAGCATTCAAAAACCCAGATCCCTTTTTAAAGTCTTTAGATAAAATCTTGTCCAGTATTAAACAATATAAAAACATAGTTTTAATGGGCGATTTAAATATTATTATTAAACTTGAACAGCTGAAGCCTAAACTTACAGAATACTTAAATCTGCTAGCGTCCCACGGCCTTCTTACCACCCACACTCTACCGACTAGAGAATCAAACTGTCTTGACCACTGATTCGTCAAAACAAAACTAAAACCGTTGACTATAGTTTGTAATTCAACCCTAACTGACCACTCGAGTGTTATGATATCGCTACCTCTAAAAATGAAAAATAGACCAAAGAAAAACCCCTTCCATAGATAAACCGACTACGATGCTGCTATTAGAGACCTAAAACAGATTGATTGGGAAGAAAGATTTCACAATGATGACCCAAACGCAATGATGAACATCTTCTTGAAAACCATCACAGACATCCTTTCAAATCACACACACACCGTCAAACAGTCTAGGCGACAATTAATCGTTAAGCCCTGGATTACACCAGGTCTATGTAGATGTATGAGGAATCGCGATCAACTTCACCAAAAACTAAGAAAGGACCCAGAAAGCCCAACCCTTACCATAACTTACAAGCGCTACCAAAACACATGTAATAATCTACTAAAAAACCTTAAAAACAAATATTTTAAATTAGAATTAGCTAAGTCTAGTAACAATATAAAAAAACAATGGGGGTTGGTAAAAGAAATGGCTAATTTAAACAGCTATCCAAAAATGCCATCAGATCTTTTTTCCACCTATTCAACACATCAGGACGCGTTAAATAACATAAATAGCTACTTTGTCAATGTCGGTAGTAATTTGGCAAACACCATCCTGTCCAGGACCCTCACAAATGAGACAGATCTGAGCAGGCTGTGTAGACCAAAACCGAATAGCGGAACCCTAAACTCTTTCATGCTTCTCCCAACAGACCAACTTGAAATTAAAGAAATAATTGCTAACATAAAAGCAAAGAATTCCTCGGGATGGGACGGTGTATCTACGTTTTTTATTAAAAGAGCAGTGGATTTCCTTATTGCACCACTAGCACACGTATGTAATGCTTGTTTTTCAAAAGGAGTCTTTCCAGATGCCCTTAAAAAGTCTGTCACCATTCCTATATATAAAGCAGGAGACAAAACTATAGTGTCGAATTATAGACCGATCTCTTTGCTACCTAGTTTTTCAAAAATTCTAGAGAAACTAATAAATAAGAGGCTAAAACACTACCTAGAAACTCATAATCTTATCTCGGGTAATCAGTTCGGGTTCAGGGAAAAAATATCAACCGCTGACGCTCTTCACAAACTAACTTCGTATGTAGTTGAAAACATGGATAGGGGACAGAAGTCTCTAGGCATATTCCTAGACCTAGCAAAGGCCTTCGATACCGTCTCTATACCCATCCTCCTGAACAAACTCGATACCTTAGGAATTCGAGGAATACCTCTCCAACTTTTCCAAGATTATTTGACAAACCGGAAACAGGTTATAAAAATTGATAACAGTATAAGCCATGAGGAAAATGTCACATTCGGAGTGCCTCAAGGCAGTGTATTGGGTCCTACGCTGTTTTTAATATATATTAATGACCTCTGCAATTTGCTTTTAGAAAATGGTCAAATAGTAACATTTGCAGATGACACAGTATTATTATTCAGCTCTAAATCGTGGAAAGATGTAACCGAAGCAGCAAATAAAGGTTTTGCTCTAGTAACCTCATGGCTGGACAATCATCTGTTAACACTTAATCTTGACAAAACGAAATATATTACATTCACAATTAACAGTAGAACTCAACCGTCTCCTAACGCAATAGCCATACAAACTCACCATTGCAACATTCAAAGTACTTGTCATTGTAACCCAATCACCAGAACCAATTCTATAAGATATCTAGGTGTAATAGTAGACCAAAACTTAAACTAGAAAGAACACGTCACTAAGGTAAATAATCGCGCAAGAAAGTTAATTTATATTTTTAAAACTATTAGAAATGCATGTGACATTAACTTACTGATAAAAATCTATTTAGCACTATGCCAATCCATACTGGTATAATGGCCTGAATGTGTGGGGAGGAACCTCAAAAACAACCATGTTGTCTGTCGAAAGAGCCCAACGCATAGTACTTAAAGTAATTTCTCGCAAAAAGTACACTTATCCGACACACCTACTTTACTCAGAACTAGGAGTCCTTACGGTGAGAAAATTATTCATTAAGCAACAGATCATGGCACAGCATAGAATAAAACCGCACTTTGCTAAAAGGCGGCGACTATATATTGTTTATAACGTACCCAAATTTAGAACATCTTTTGCACACAAATTTCACAATTATCTCGGTCCTAGCCTTTACAACAAAATAAGCAAAGATGTAAAATTGAAGAATCTTGATAGCCAAACATGCAAAAAAGCTATTGAAAAAATTTTGAAAGCACTAGACTACAACAGCACTGAAAAACTACTTTAGAACGATGTTATAATCAAGGCACATAAATAAATAAATAATAAAGCACTCTTAACTGTACACATACAGAAATACACACATAAGTACATAAAAACATATACACATATACATACACCCACACACAGACAATTACAATCGTTTGTAACTTAATTAATATAATTACCTATACAGTACGTAATCAAACTAATGCTATGTGACTTAACTGGAACCTTGTGGGAATCTGTTGTTCAAGGGTTGAGGAAGACTATCCCCTCGTGATACAGTTTTATACTAGTACGAGTGGATAGGGCGAATCAGTCTAAAGACAGCCAAATCATAACCATATTTACATTGTACCTTCATACTCAACGATCTGTTTATTTTTGTGTTTATTATTAAGTTACTCTGTATGGTTGTCTAAATTTGTGTGAATAAATAAATAAAAAAAAAATTAAAAAAAATTTGAAAAATTCGGTCTCTGGTATCAATATATTGAAATTTCTAATAAGTTCCAGACATGTAGACATAGGATTACAAAACCCTTGCTGTATCGTTTGTTATCATCCAAAGAAGCCGTGCACTTGGTATGTATATCCCTTTAAATTACACGATGTATATGACTATACTAATAGGTATTATAAAACGGAAAAGTTTGTTTGTTTGAACGCGCTAATCTTCAAAAATACTATAGTGGAATTGGATGAAATTTGGTATGGAAGTAGCTAAAAATAGGGTTATGTTTTATCATCGAGATAAATTCCACGGGAGCAAAGCCCCGTGCGAGTGCTAGTTAATAATAAAAAAAGCAAAATAATGTTACTTACTTAGGATAAATATATGTGAGGAAGGCTAGTGTTTCAGATATGAAGACGTTGTACCCCCGCTTAGAGTACGAGGTGCCTATCGCTTGCGAGAATGGCCACGCCGAGCTGTCGAAGAATCCCACAGCGTAGAGGACCGTCTTTTTGTTCTTCAAGTCTGGAAAGAGAAGAATGGTTCAGATATAGACAGGCATATGAGTTGTGCTTGTGGTTAAATAATAACATACGTTGATGGTCAATCCAAAGTCCGATGTCTATCTGTTTAATAGTTCGTAACATATGCAGTACATTTTGAAGATGAAATTAATAAAAAAAATTACCAAAAAATTAAACCGACTTCCAAAAAACACTGCAAAGTGAAAAATAACTTAAATTTCGGTAGTCGGTGTCTTTAGTTGTGTAGTTTCGTTTTTTGCACCGACTTCCGAATATAAGTTATTTTTCACTTTGCAGTGTTTTTTGGAAGTCGGTTTAATTTTTTGGTAAAAAGTTTTTATTTCACTCTTTTTAGTTGGTCGAATTATAATTTACCTAGTTACAAAAGCCTAAATGTCAATTACTTATAACCTTTTATAAAATATTGCTTTTCCCAATGCTGGGCCGTTAATTGTTGAGGAGTTCTCCTGGTACTTCATCCACCATCATCTTCACCTCACCATATGCATTGTGCTTAGTAACCATATTGAAGTAATCGAAGTGGAACCCATGAAATACTTATTGTTCCTACTTATATATTGAGTAGTTCCAGTGGCTATCTGTAGTCTTAATCATCAGGTCCACTTCATAAATGGTGCTTTTCGAATGCAACCACACAAGATACTATAAAAAATAGTCAAATCACAATAGGTGTGCCTATAATATATATATTTTTTATTACAAATATTTGTAGAGTTCCCTCGATTTCTCCAGGATCCCATCATCAGATCCTGACTTGGTGACAGTGTGACCAACTTTGAAGTATACTCTTTCAGACAAAAAAAGAACATTCCAAATCGGGTCAGCCATCTTCGAGTAATCGGTGATCAATGTAATCATACATTAAAAAAAAAATACGCTTCGATTTGATAATCTCCTCCGTTTGTTTTCGTCGGTTAAAAAGTAAAGCATACTTGCTTATCTAGCTAGAGGTTTTGAAATTTTGCATGATAGCGTTGATTTTGGTGTAGAATCGGATTAAATAATCGAAATTATCACAATAGCAGAAAGGGATCTCTAATGCGGTAAGTTGGAGGTACTTACAATATTTATCTCACCGCATTCATCTTTTTAACCTAGACCGGTGGAAAAAAAGCCGTAGTACACTACTTATTTGTAATTCATAGTAGCTGTCTTTCTTCTAAAACAGCGATTAATTGGGATTGGAGGTTGACTTCGAAGGAAAAACTACATTTTACTTACTGAATGCTAATAATCAAAACTATCCGGATACTTTGTGTACCTCACGATTTGAACAGTTAGAATATAAGAGGGACCTGGGTTTCTAGCTCCAGGTAGTATCCAGGTCAGCTGTGCTGTGATAATCATCAAATGTCTCCGTAGCCGAAAGGAGTGTCAGCCTTCTACTGACTAAAAACCCACCCTGTTCCTTCAGCTGCCCTTAAGTTCCGGGGCCGCATCGTGTTGGAACGTTCTCCCATTTACGAGACCCTTCTGGTGTGTTTTGTAATTGTTTTTCGAGTAATAGTTATTTAAATTTAATATCTTAAATACTCTTCAATGTTCTTTGACTAATAAAGATTATTTAAATCCAATAAAACATACGAAAAGCCTTAGTGTTACTGCCTTCTTTTAAAACCTGATATAAATATGGAGAAATATTGTCAATCGTAAATAAAACCATAAAATATAACCATCTGTGAGGTTTGAAGTACATATTTACGATCGAACGAACTAGGTGATAATATTTCTCAGACTTGTTCAATCATACTTAAGATCGACTTAAAATTTTATAAGCTGTCTAGCGTCAACCTATACCTATAGGTATTAATTCGCGAAGCAAACCTTTATTTTTACGGAAATTACGAAGACGGTGGAACATGAAAATTGTTAACACAGTTAAAGTATATATGGAGAAGGATTTTTTTTTTAATTACGTATGAGCCCGCTTTTGACCTCGATCTCGCCTGATGGTAAGCGATAGATGAGGTCTACGATGTGACGAGCGAGCCCAGAAGATGCCTATTTACTCTTGCTTTAAAGGCTAAAAGGTCATAAGACAAAAGCCGTCAGAGAATTCTACAACTTGGCTGTGCGCACAATATAAGACCGGCCGCTCATTACAACTTTTTGTCACCGTGACTTTTTGTCACTTAGTCAAGTGCTATGAAAACTATACTGAGTGCGCTCATTATGGTGACTTGATAAGACGGTAACAAAAAGTTGCAGCGACAGGCAGTACCGGAGTGACGTGACTGTCACTCGCCCTGTACATTACTATGGGAGTCCGCTCACTGGTGACTTTTTGTCACTCAGCCGTAAAGATGGGCGTTTAAACGAAAAGCATATAATAAAACATGTTATTTAAAATAAGCGTATAAGCAGATTAGTTTGACAACCTCGGTGAAGTCCATTACAAAAATGAACGCGATAGACATGTGTCAGTTATAACAAAACGCAACTGAAAACGGTTGCCTTAGCAATAACGTTAGGTATCGGTATCGTCTCAATTGGCAACGGTTATCAATCTGTAGAGTACGAGTAGCGAGCGAGTAGCTACAACTCAACGCGCAACTACGAAAACATTAGAAACCGAAACCGATGATAACCAACCGGCAACTGGCAACCATGCCTTCCCTCTCTCACTTAGCCGATAATTAGGTGCAAGAAAGAGAAGATGCGATTATCGTTTTGTTGGCATGCATTGGTTATCATGGATATCTTAAGGAAATAATATGGTCGTATATACCAATTGCTGGTCTAATGATGAACAGTTTTGATGTGTTTGTCAGTTATCACAGATATTTTTACTAAATAGAAATACTTTTAGAAATAAAGTTATTAAGGAACTGAATATATTAGATACCAGTCATTTTGAAGTTGCGGACTAATTTGAAAGTTTACTTGAATGTGAACTAAACTTGCTTGACTCCTCATCACATCCATACCTCTTAGCTAATATGTGGAAAATGTTGTTGTGATTACATTGTTTTTTTTTTCTAACTTACTTATTATTATTATGTTTAATGTAATGACGTTTTTTCCAACATGTTTCTGTGTGTGTATGTTTCGAATTATTGAGTGAATTATACTAGTACCAGTATCGGTTGTCGGTTTTCTTGTTGGTTATTTGAAGAACTTGTTAATTGTTTTATGATTTCTGTTTTTGGAGATTTGAGACGATTTATTATTTTTCTGAGAAGAGACTATTCAAATTCTTTAGTTTATAAAAGTTAAGTGCGTAATCGTGGTTGTGTATTAAATTTAAGTATGTAAATAGACAATGCAAACACAGTTTAATAATAGTATTTAGTGCTAGGTATACTTGTGTAGACATAAACTGACTTATAAAAATGAATTAAATGACATAAATCGAGTGTCGTTCAACTCCCTGAAGCTTAGCTTGTCTTTCATATAATGGTACACTCTATAATCATTACACTCAGTCTCAATAACGACAGCAATTAAATAATAAAATGTACTTTTTAAGTGGCCGAAATTAGTAAAAACTGCGGAGCTATAGGTTCTTTTGTTGCTTTATTATTCTAGTACGTAATAAACTCGACTGTCAGCATCATAAATACTAAACTTTTTACGACATCTGTTCTTTTATTCACAAATTGCACGTGTAGATGGTTATTAGTAGGATTCGTGGATTACAAACTAAAAAATACAACTTCTTTCCTTTCCCGACCCCCCCGATCAGGACATAAACACCCTCACCGTTACAGGTCAAGAAGTGATCACAGCCGTTTGTTCCTTCCGAAGCGGCTCTGCTGGCGGCCTCGATGGGCTGAGTCCGCAGCACCTGAAGGACCTACTCAGCTCAGGCGCCGGAGAGTCTGGTGAGTTGCTTTTGAAGGAGCTAACGGCTCTGATTAACCTTATGCTCTCAGGCCAGGTGAACGAAGCCGTCACCGATATCTTGTACGGGGCCAATCTATGTGCCCTACGCAAGAGGGATGGCGGCATCCGCCCCATTGCCGTGGGAACTACCTACCGTCGTATGGCAGCCAAGATTTGCTCCAAATTTTATGGTGAGGATATTTCGACCAAATTTCAGCCCCTGCAACTGGGTTACGGCTCCAAAGGGGGTTGTGAGGCTGCCGTACACGCCTTGACGACCTATTTAAATTCAGGTAAAGGAGAGGTCATCTTGAAGGTTGACATCAAAAATGCTTTTAATTCAGTCAATAGGGACGCTTTGTTGGCAGAAACTAAAAAAGAAGTACCACAAATTTTTAGTTTTCTTTGGCAATGTTACAGATATCCAACCAAATTGCTTTATAAGGAAAACCTTTTGGAATCAGCTGTTGGTTGCCAACAAGGTGATCCCCTCGGGCCAGCGATCTTTAGTTTAGCCATTCATCCAATCATTCGACAGCTAAATTCCAAATTCAATGTTTGGTATCTCGATGATGGAACCCTGGGAGGCGATGTAGACACAGTATTAGATGATCTACAGTTTTTAATAAATCAACTCCATTCCATAGGATTGGACCTCAACCTTTCGAAGTGTGAACTATTCATATCCGACAGTACTGACAGACAACTGACACTTTCAAAATTCAACGCAATAGCCCCAGATATCCAAATTGTGGAAAAAAGTTCTCTTCGTCTTCTTGGGTCTCCAATTTATGAGAATTCCTTTCCCGATTTTGTCAAGGAAAAAATACAAAATTTTAATGACATCTCGGACAGATTATACCTAATTAATATGCATTCGGCCATCACCTTAATTCGTTACTGTTGTTTTGGACCTAAATTAATGTACTTTCTTCGTTCTTCACATCTATGGCATCATCCTCACCTTTTGGAAAAAATGGACCAAATTATTCGCCAAACTCTGACAGGAATTTTAAATGTGGCTTTGGATGACCGAGCTTGGGCACAAGCTACTCTTCCCATTTGTATGGGTGGTCTCGGCATCCGCAAAATTACTAGTATCAGTCTACCGGCTTTTATGTCCTCGGTACACGGCACTGAGAAATTAATCAGGAATATCCTAGCTCAGTCACTGGTTGATTTCAATGTGCCGTTCTTCACCGAGGCTATAGATACCTGGAAACTCGCTTGCCCGAACCTAAATCCACCCGACAATCCATCATCTCAGAGGCGGTGGAATGAGCCGCTCTGTAGAGCAGTTCAGAGTGACCTTATTGCCACATCTGCTTCGGCTGCAGAGCGTGCGCGCCTGCTGGCTGTGGGTGAATGGGAGTCGGGTCTCTGGCTTCACGCACTACCGTCATCGAACATAGGCACCTTGTTTGATGATACTACATTCCGCCTCGCTGCTTCCCTTCGATTAGGTGCTCCATGTTGTTCTGCTCATCGCTGCCATTGCGGCGAAGTTGTCAACAGCCTCGGTCACCACGTCCTTTCATGCGGCCGCAGTGCGGGTCGCATAGCACGGCACGCGAATATTAACGACATTATCCGACGAGCTCTTATCACTGTCGGCGTTCCAGCTGTATTAGAACCCAATGGCCTGGCACGCGACGATGGCAAAAGACCGGACGGCATGTCTTTATTTCCTTGGAAGATGGGTAGGCCTTTAGTGTGGGACGCAACTTGTGTCGATACTCTTGCGCCATCCCATCTTCCTAGCTCGTCTTGCTGTGCTGGCGCTGCCGCTGCGGCTGCTGAAAACCTCAAGCGGCGGAAATATAATAACCTTGTTGGTAGTTATATTTTCGAGCCGTTTGGGGTTGAAATCTTGGGGTCGTGGGGTCCGAGTGCTCACAGATTATTTAAAGATCTATCCAAACGCCTAGTTGACACTTCGCGTGACCCAAGGGCTGGCTTTTACCTTGGACAGAGGTTAAGCATTGCCATACAACGTGGCAATGCCGCCAGTCTTTTGGGCACATTACCAGTGGACAGCGATGCGCACGAATTTCTGGATGCCATATTTTAGTTTATTTTTAGATGTATATATGTAGTTTAGGGTTTTTTATTTAAGTCTATAAAGTGTAAAAAATTTATGTTAAAAATTAATAAAGACACATCTGCTTATCTAAAAATACAACAAAATTACTGGTGCTGCAAAAGACGTCAGATGAAAATGACAAAAAACACACTACGAAATAGCGTTCAAATAAGATTTGTTTTTTCTAACACTAGTCTGAAATATTTCTTTTTTCATTTTCTAATATAGTTTTTTTCCTATAATATCAAAATACACGAAGTCCCTTGAGTGTAGTTATATAGAGTTAGCACTGTAACAGGTTTTTCCCGCATAAATCCCGATTCCTTGGGAATGCTGGGATAAAAATTAGTCTATGTATTATTCCAGTATCTCAACTATCTACTTACCAAATTTAATTGAAATCCGTTCTGTAGTATTTACGTGAAAGAGCAACAAACATACATATATCCTCACAAACTTTCGCATTTATAATAACAGCAGGATTGATTAATTGACCATTGTGTAAATAGTATATGATGATAATGATTATTAGGTGAAGGTGAGTTAGCGAGCCATGTTAATTTAATCAATCAATATAAATATGATGATTTTTAAATGCGCCGCATTTTTTGTATATTTTTCATATAAAAAATGTGCTAGTCCTAAGCCTAGAAGAAAGCTATGAAGGGAAATTACCAGTATCCTTATAATCCCTTTACTCCACTCCTTGTTATATTCATACTGTGATTATTTTAGCTATCCAGTTGTTGTAATAACTATAGCGATACAACAACTGAATAGTTAGATTAACTGCATAGATTAACTGCATTTGTGATACTGTTATTTAGCAACCGTTATCAATAACGTTATTGCCACTAAATACCGGTTAGATAACGGTTATCAAAAATAACTAATAACGCCCATGTCTAGAACGTGATTTGTTACCCAAGAAGTCACCTCAGTGAGAGCATCGTGGGTGACAGCAGGTGACAGTAACAATAAGTCACGGTGACAAAAAGTTGTAATGGGCGGCCGGCCTAAATGTGGAGGCGAAGCGCTTGGTACGACAAGACGGTATATCAACCAAGTGTGGATAGTACCCAGCCGTGCCTCTGGTAGACCGGTAGTGAAATGGAGATGGAGGAATGCAGAAAGTTAATATTTTTAAAATAATCATAACACATAAAAATTATTACTATTGAATGAAATTACAGTATTAATGCTAGAACTTTATTATGTTCATTTCAAAAAGGCGATTGGGAAACATAAAATGTGTATGGCACAAACGATATCAATCCCATTCATCAGATGAACGATCCCCTATATTTTAGAATATCGACAATATTGCCTTTAGTTCACGTTCCTCATAATATGAAATGGCCAAGTCAATTGTGATGTGTGATCAAGGTTTCCATCTGGTTGTGAAACGGAACAACTTCTAGCAACTAGGGACGGCATTCGCAATACGTACAGGTTATTCTCTTGCCTAGAAGCAACCATTCACTCTTAAATGCCTTCTAGTTGTAGCCACCAGGAATAACGAGTTATTCCATTCGGATCCCCTGATCTGATCCTCTGCTTGTTATTTTTTGTTTTAATTCCGATCTGATCCCCTTACTCTTTTGAAAGCTAAGTACAGTCAGAATAAAAATAGTTCAAATAAAAAAATATTTGCTTTGTCTTTTTATTTGGACAAACTTTATTAATCAAAAATATTTGGCCACCATAATTCAATAACACATCTGATATTAAATTATCAGACGAGGATTTGGTCGGCTGATTACCATCTTCAAACATTCTGGTAGAGTAAGGTTAGGCACAGTGTTACAAAAAAAAAATAAACGGCAAAAATATTAATTTAATCAACTTTTAACTGGCATGGATATAAACAAAAAAATGTATTTCAAAAGTATTTTAATCACCCTCTACGCATAGTTTTGCTGACGCTCCAAAAACTCTGTTAGGGTATCCGACCGGAATGAATGAAATATTTAACTTTAATTATAATACCCTGCGCGGTGTATCAGAGCAGAATAAAAAATAATTATTAAATAAAACCGATCTCCCAGGGGATCAGATCGGGGATCAGACCGGAATAACTCGGAATAACATACTCGGGTATGGAACTCCGCTTCTCAGTTGTTCGTACATATGTACTATGAAGATAAAATTAAACAACTATTTCAGCTTTTTAACCGACTAACTAACCGACGAAAAAAAGGAGGTTTACAATTCGTCTTGATTTTTTTTTTATTTTTTATTTATGTTACCTCATAACTCGGAGATAGCTGGACCGATTTGAAAAATTCTTTTTTTGTTTGAAAGGGTATACTTTCTAGTTGGTCCCATTGTCGTCACGTTTGGATCTGATGATGGAATCATGGAGAAATCGAGGGAAATCTTCAAATATTATAGGCACACCTATGACGTTTTGGGTATTTCTTATAGTACCTTGTGCAGTTGCTCTTGAAAAGCACCATTTGAGGAAGTGGAACTGATGATGAAGACCCCAGATGGCCACCGAAACTACTCAATAGTAAGTATTTCGTTGATTGCGATTAGGTTCCTTGAATATGGATGTTAAGCACTTTATGCTCGTCACAATGCATATGGTGAAGTAGAGCTGATGGTGATGTACCAGGAGAACTCCTCAAAAGTTAACGGCTCTGCACCGGGAAAAGCAATATTTTGTAAAAGGTGATAAGTAGTTGACATTTTGGCTTTTGTAACTAGATAAATTACAAACCGTGGGTCGGCTAAAAAGCGTGAAAAAAACTTTTTAGCAAAAAATAGAACCGAGTTCCATATAAAAACACTACAAAGGCAAAAATAACTTTAATTTTGGAAGGCGGTGTCTTTAGTTTTGTATATATTTTCATTTTTGACACCGCCTTCCGAAATTAAAGTTATTTTTGCCTTTGTAGTGTTTTATATGGAAGTCGGTTCTATTTTTTGCTATAAAGTTTTTTTCTTTCTTCAACTATTTTGGGATCGGTTTCCAGTCTGACCGGATGCGGCTGAGTACCTACTAGTGTTTTACATGGAGCGATGATGTTACCTGACCTCCACAAAACAGAAGCTGGGCACCACCCTTGGCAAGATCAGTGTTAGATTTTCCTGGATTCTGAGAGCCGGGATCATATTGTCTTAGCGTGATTTTCGGGGCACTGAGAAATTATGATATGTTGACATGGTAATATAATGACAAGCCGAACGGCGATGCACCATCGTCACATGGTGGACATCCCACCCATACGTGCAAACCGTTTCGGGTATACTTTCATTGTGCGTACAGCTAAGGAGTGGAATTCCCTGCCAGTGTCTGTATTTCTTATAGCTATAACCTGGGAGTCTTTAAGTAAAGAATGAACAGGTTTCTTCTAGGTAAGCATGCTTCATCTTCAACCACATCATCACTTACCATCAGGTGAGATGGTGGTAAAACGTGAACTATTCCAAAACTTACAAATTTTATGTGGTGATCCCAAGTTTTCTAAGCTCTCAGACCGAAGTTCGGTCACCGACATACTAAGCCTACCAAAGAATTGAAAAATCCTTCTCGTTTGCGCCGAATACAAGATCAGTCACATGAAGCATTATCCTAAGATACCATGTCATTACTACAAGCCTCGACGCATTGACCCTTAGGGTGCTTACAGATCGGCGCGGCGTTTGTATGGCGTGTGTTTGCGTGCGTAGAATTTATATGAAAATATTGTGGCTCAATAAGACCGCTATTGTAACCATAAGTTGAGCAATATTGTGAATCAGGTATGTGTGTAATAAAGAGTATTCTATACATACCGCACTGTCTGGCAGTTTGAGTGCTTTATACGGCCTACCCAAATGTCCTTACTTTGGTATTGTTCGTCAAATCGTTAACGAGCTCCTTAAGTTACTAAGTTGAGCTCCACGGTATTTGACAAATGCTTGCACTGTTTGGACGGGCCTGCTCAAATCTGTTTGATTCTGTCCTCTAAACGGCGCCACAGACATAAACCTACATGGCTCTCATATGATTTGATCACTACAGATTGTCTGGACTTTAAAAGAGACGTTGACCTCTGAGTTTGTTTTAGTGTTTCTTCTCAGAGTAGTCAGAAAACACCTCGTGGCCTCGTCAAGGATACATTTACGAAAAAAAAAACGTGTGAAAGTGTTATTTATAACCTACTAGCTTTTGCCTGCGACTTCGTTTGCATGGGAGATTTTCCCGCGTAAATCCCGATCCCGTGGGAATTCTGGGATAAAAAAAAATATCCTATGTCCGTCTCCCGGTTTTAAGTATATCCCGGTAGTAAGTACCTCCCTCACAATTTTCAGCCAAATCGATTCAGCCGTTCTTGAGTTATAAATAGTATAACTAACACGACTTTCTTTGTAACATAAACATCATTATTTCATTTCATTCGAGTCGATGTTCAAGGTCAAGCAACACTTTCCGAGGTCACTCCATGGATGGGAAACCATCTTTACATATCGAGATACCACCATGTCCGGCAAACACGTTAAGCCGTAGGTCCCAGCTGTCATTTGTACCCTTTAACAGTCGTTACGAGTAGTCAGAAGCCAGAAGTAGCCGAATGTCTATCTAGGTAGCCGCTTTATGTAAAACACTAGTACTCCACTGCATCTGGTTGGATGATAAAATACTAAACAGATAATGATGATTTATTCATTTATTTGCTCTTCATGCACATAGGTACAGACGCCAGCACATGAAGCTAACCGAAAATGTCAAATTTTCCCAATCAACCTTGAACCTAATTTCTTTAACAATAAAGTTGAAAATCTATTAAAGAAATTTTGACAGATTGTTGTTGCTTGATGTGCTGGCTCACGTATATACGCAAACATTTAGACTTACATGCAGAAACCTAGACGTGGAACAACTGTGTGTAGGCCAAACATTAGTTCCATGCAGGAATCGACTTCACGACACGCAGCACAGAAACCACTTACCTATATAATTATATTACTAATACCATAAATGCGAAAGTTTGTGAGGATGTATAGATTCTCTGTCACGCAAAAACCACTGAACGTATATGATTTAAATTTGGTAAATAGATAGTTAACATCCTAGAATAACACATAGGATACTTTTCGTCCCGATATTCCTACGGGATCTGGATAAACGCGGACAAATTCGCGAGCAGAAGCTAATCGTTAAAGTGTGAGCGTGCGAAATGCGCCGTCAAAATGTCCCATCTGTAACCACTCTTATGTATAGCTATCGAACAATTTTACAAACTTGTATCATCCTATGAATAATATATGAGAAGGCAGCTTATTCGTCGATCACGTTGTCACACGACGTCTATTCAATTTCGACAGTTTTTCTTAAGAAACGACGCAAAAGATCTTTTAGACTCGAATATGGAGTTAGAAGTTTTTGACAGCGCGAAATTACAAGAGAGGTAAAAACTTAGATGTAGTAAATTTAGATTCTATATAATCAGGTAAAGGAATCAAATCTTTTATTTAAAACTATTTAAACTAAAATATACAGTATGTTAACTAAACAGAGATAGAGTATACAGTATGTTAACTAAGAGAGAGATATTCACTAAAAATGTTAAATTGATACGTAAAAGAAACACTCTGTGCACGCGTACTTGAAGGACGGCAACGTCGCAATTTATTTATGAATGTGTACGCGTGTGCAGTGTTTCTTTTACGTATTAATTTAACATTTTTAGTGAATATATTAAATTAAAAAGAAAAACATTTTATTTTCAAATGGTAATATTTTTTTTAGCATGTATGGATGCTATACTATTGCGGGTTAACGGGAACGCCCTCTGTTAGTTAACATACTGTGTATGATATATGATGATATGCACGATATATCATCTGCTTTGCTTAGCTTCGTAGCTAAACAATCATATGCCGCGGGTCGACTTAAAGTCTAACCAGATGCACATATGTATTAGTGTTTTACATGGAGCGACTGCCTATCTGACCTCCACAACCCAGTAACTGGGTAACATGATACCCTTTGGCAAGAACCTACCCGACTATCAAAGATGTCCAAATGACAACCTCCGCGTCCAGTATAACAATGCGTTCAGAGCAGTGTTGGGGCTGCCTTTTTTTTTAAATTACGAATGAGCCCGCTCTTGATCTCGATCACACCTGATGGTAAGTGTAAGATGAGGTCAACGATCGAACGAGCGAGCCCAGAAAATGCCTATTCACTCTTGCTTTAAAGGCTGACGGTTCATATGTGGCAGGGAACACAGAAGCCGGCAGATAGTTCCACATCTTGACTGTGCGCACAATGAATGCTGAAGAAAAGCGCTTAGTACGACAAGACGGTATATATGGACCAAGTGTGGATGGTATCCTGCGGTACGTCTGGTAGACCGGTAGTAAAAGGGGGATGAAGGGATTAGGTCGTGGAACTCCTGCGCACACTCTCCGAAGTACAATCTGTAGAAGATATACAGGCAAGCAACGTTTCGCCGGTGAGCCAGGCTGTGAAGCTTGCCTGCCAGAACCTCATCACCTATGAGCCTTTTAGCTCTGCGTTCGATCGAGTCAAGTGCAGCTATTTGGCTGAGCCATCCCACAAGTGACTGCAATACTCCATACTGGAACGGACCTGTGCTTTATATAAATTCAAAAGCTGTCCAGGTGTAAAGTATCGTCTCACTTTCTGTATATTGCCCAGCTTTTTGGCTGCAGTCTGAGCTTTAGACTCAATGGTTGAGCCGAAGTTGAGGTCAGATGTCAACTCCATGCCCAAGAGCTCAAGGTGGTCGGCCTCGTTTCTGCAGCGCCTCGGGCATGTCTGCATCGTCGCGCACCGACTATTTCCACGCCACCATGCGCAAGCGGTCCGCGTCCTTGGTGTGCAGGGTGCGAGACAGCTCTAACGCTGTCCTGGTAATGATTGCGGGTGGAGTTGATTGTCTCTACATAAGGCACTATTGTACTGTTGCACTTTTGCTGTTGTTTGACGTCTAATTTAATACTCTGACATATAAATTACAATTAATTTGACATTCTGACATTATTCTTTTATTATTATTTTTTTATTTTTTATGTTGACATTTAATTTGATAGTTTGACATTTTACAACAGGATAAGTTGTTCTCACTCAATCACCTATGTATTTTTTTAACTCTATTATTTTCTATTTTATTACTCAGTTATTTTGACATTTATGTTACATTTTATATTACTCAGTTATTTTGACATTTGGAATTTATGATTGTAAGCAATAGTAACATGATTATTTTAATTTAATTTTATATGGGTCATGGACCTGCAATAAATGAATTTTATTTATTTTTTATTTTATTTAACGTGTTTTCGTTATCTACATCCGGTTAGACAGGAAACTGAACCTAATGACAACTGGTATATGACCTCCATAACCAATCTTCGTAACATAAATGAACTTAGAAAAGATTGGTGTCAGATTTCCCGGATTCTGACTACCAACTACACAGACTGTAAAAAAAAACATATTTAATAAATCTAAAAAATCCGACTGCTTAACTGAAATAGAAGAAACAGGCACCTTTTTTATTTTAAAAAGTGACAAGCAGGCGGGACCCCAACCATTTTTTTAAATTAAAATTATATTAGGTTCAATTGGGTCCCGCAAATCATTTTTAACCGACTTCAAAAAAAGGACGTTCTCAATTCGTCTTGAACTTTTTTTTTTATGTATGTTACCTCATTACTCGGAGACGGCTGGACCGATTTGGAAAATTCTTTTTGCGTTTGAAAGGGTATACTTTCTAGTTGGTCCCATTGTTACGAAATCAAGATCTGATGATGGGATCCTGGAGAAATCGAGGAAACTCTTCAAATATTATAGGCACACTTATAGCGTTTTGGGTATTTCTTATAGTACCTTGTGCAGTTGCTCTTGAAAAGTACCATTTCAGAAAGTGGAACTGATGATGAAGACCCCAGATGAGCACCGAAACTACTCAATAATAAGTATTTCGTGCATTGCGATTAGATTACTTGAATATAGATGTTAAGCACTTTATGCTCGTCACAATGCATATGGTGAAGTAGAGCTGATGGTGATGTACCAGGAGAACTCCCCAAAAATTAACGGCTCTGCACCGGGAAAAGCAATATTTTGTAAAAGGTGATAAGTAGTTGACATTTTGACTCTGGTAACTACACACATCAAAAGTGTCTAGGGATCAAGCATTTTTATGCGGATTTCTTGAGATTGAGATGTGGCTTTGTAATAAATTTATGATTTTATAAATTTATATGGATCCTTTTTGGTGCATTTCATAATTTGAAACAGGAACTGTTAATCAAATTCGAGTAAAAGATGAAAATCAGCTGTCAATATTTTCCCTATAAAGACATACAACTCATTGAAGACATTATTAGTGCTACTGTTTCCCTACTACTGATTAAAACCAACGTTATTATGGAGCGGCGACGTCATTTAAGCAGGGAAGAAATGCTCAGAGCCGTGGGAATGATAGAAGCTGGTTCCCGGCAACGTACTGTGGCTTTAGCTCTGAATACAAGTCAGAGTGTTATCAGTCGACTTTGGACACGTTACCGAAGCACTGGTACCGTGGCTGAGCGCCATGGAGGACGGTATCGCTGCACCACACGGAGACAAGACCGATACATTCAAATCTTAACTCGAAGAGCTCCAACAATAACCGCCATGATGTTAGCCGTGAGGCTTCATCACTCTTCAGGGAACTTAATTAGCGACCAAACAGTCAGAAACCGCTTGCATGAAGTGAACCTTCATTCCCGAAGACCGCTACGGGTACCACCTATAGCAATGCACAATCGTAGGATTCGATATCAATGGGCTCTTGAACACAGAAATTGGGCAGAAGAACAATGGCGTTTCGTGTGCTTTTCTGATGAGTCTCGTTTTGGTATGAGACCGGATACAAGACGTATACGACACTGGAGAACCCCTGGACGCCAACAGTGATTAAAATCCTGCCAGGAAGTCCATCCTTATAGTGGTGGAACCATCATGGTATGGGCGGGTATTTGGATCGGCGGAAGAACTGAGTTGATTTGGATCAGAGGCAACCTCAACGCTCAAATTTATGCTGAGACGATTGTATCTGACGTCATCGTTCCTCTACAAGTGCAAATCGGTCCCTTATTTCAGTTAATGCATGATAATGCACGACCCCACACCGCAAGAGTTGTAAGACAGACTCTCGCCGCAGCTGACATCAATGTCCTGCTCTGGCCTGCTCAGTCGCCAGACTTGAACCCGATTGAGCATGCATGGGATATGCTACAGAGAAGAGCTCTGCCGAATATAGAGGGTATCCAGTCGCAAGAAGACCTTTTTTTGTTGTTGCAACGAACATGGGCGGCCATTCCACAGCGTGATTTGGATGAACTCATTTTGAGTATGCCAAACCGATGTTCTTGTGTTGTTAGTGTTCGCAGTAGAAACACGGATTATTAATTGTTAATAAAATTTTAAAGAAAACTGTTATTTCAGTCTTTTTTTCGAACTTTAATGTTAGTGGTTCAAATGTCAAAAATCCCTTTATTAGGAAAATGGCAAATTTCTTTACTAATGCAAAGGTGACTTGGTTTATCGTTACTGTGACAAACGAAAACACTTTATTTGATGAATCCTTAAAGAAAATTTTAATTCATATCAATCAGGAGAAAAGTTATTGCAAAAATATATGCTGATCCCTAGACACTTTTGATGTGTGTAGATCAATTACAAACAGACCGACTAAAAAGCGTGAAAAAAAACTTTTTACCAAAAAATAGAACCGACTTCCATATAAAAACACTACAAAGCCAAAAATAACTTTAATTTCGGAGGGCGGTGTAAAAAAAAAAAGAAAATACAAAACAAATGTCACCGACTACAGAAATTAAAGTTATTTTTGGCTTTGTAGTGTTTTTATATGGAAGTCGGTTCTATTTTTTGGTAAAAAGTTTTTTAAATATCTATTTAATGATACCCCACTTGATATAGTTTGTCGATTTTTTTTATTATTGACAATATGGCGCCTGATTGTCGTTGTAGTGACTTGTTTTTATTTTAATCTATCCTATAACACTCGCGCTATCAAGACAAATCCAACGACGTATCATTTATCAAAATCAGTTCATGAATTTAATATTTACGAGGGAACAAATGAACGGACATACATACATACACGTGGTAAAAACATAACCCTCCTCCTTGCTTCGGAGAAATGTGCATTTCTTAAGATGGTCACTCATCCACGGACTAACCACGATAACCGTTTTTTAATTCCAATCAATAGCCTAATGTCATAGGCGTCGGACTTGTGATCGAGAGGTCGCAGGTTCGAACCCCACCCATTACACTATTGCCGTGAACCCACTCCAGACACAAGCATATTCATCTTAGTTGGAGGGCTTAACAAGATTGCTAGTAATGAGAATTCTAGCCACATTACTAGATCTCTTAAAAAAAGCGTTAAGATTGACCCGCACGACTGTTAGTAATACAGGGTGGCAGGGACATCGATGCACAAACGCTTACCATGGATTCAGTACATGATTCTGGACCCTCCTACGTTGAAATTTTTCGTCGGCTTTTTCTAAAATTTTCAGGTTTTTTTTGCATTTTTTTTTTTACTGAAACCTGTATATAATAATTGTTTCTAACTAACCCAATGAGATTTTAATTAAAAAATAAAATCCACTTGTTTCACTTAAAACAGCAATATAAATTAAACTCGAAAGGGCTATCTGATCAGCTGTGTTGACCTCGCAAATGAACTCTAGCAAAACAGCTTTTCGAGTTTTATTTACATTGCTGTTTTGAGTGAAACAAGTGAATTTATGAAAAATTTCAACGGGTCCAGAATCATGTACTAAATACATGGTAAGCGTTTGTGCGTCGATGTCCCCGCCACCCTGTATAGCCACAAGCTTTTCACGATTCGAAAAGATACAATGCGTAAGATATGTTTTTATGTAATTATTAAGGTATAAATGTGATCATCGAGTGGCTCGTGAATCGATAATAAAGTGACCCACGGCCCGATCTTCAAGGTCTTGTCAAGTTCGTATATGGATGAACATTTTAAGTCATCGAGACACCTCCATGCCTCGGAGATCACGTTCAGTGGTTGGTCCCGGCTATCTTTTAGGCCTACGCCCTACATCTTAAACAGACCAGCCGGAACGGGAACAGATAAGCCAGAAAGCTAGGCAGGCAAGATACCAGTATCTTGCTAGGCAGGCAAGATTTTACAGACCAGTCTTGCCAAAGTGTACCATGTTACCCCGCTATTCGGTTGTGGGATTAGAGAAAAGTCGGCTGCATCTGGCTGGAAACCGACCCGAACGCCGTTTTTTTTATCGACAATAGTTTCGCGTTGGACCACCATCTCACCTGATGGTAAGTGATGATGTGGTCGAAGATGGAGTACGTTTACCTAGAAGTAACCTATTCACTCTTGACTCAAAGACCCCTAGATTATAGCTATCGAGAAACACAGACTCCGGCAGGGAATTCCACTCCTTAGCCGTACGCGGAATAAAAGTATTCCCAATACATTTTGTGCGTAATGTGTGTCCACCATGTAACGATGGCGCATCGCCGTTTGTTTTGTAGTCCGATGATGGAACGGGCTTGGCGGAATTAGATTGTGTAATTCCATCGCACACTCCCCGAAATGTAACCGATAGAAAACCGATAGACTTGTATCTCGTCGTTGTGTCGCCTTCGTCGTTGGGAGAAGGTTAAGCAGGTGAGAATAATGATAAACGTGATTCTTAAAACATTGTTTGTGTTTATTGATGAGAAGCCCGCGTTTCACCACTATCTCACCCACGGAATAGATGAATAAGGTTGGAATGGTAATGTGGGCGTGGTGAGCGCGCCACGTTTATGATTTGAAAATCATAGTGCGGCCGATTAAATCATTCACCGCGTTTAGTGCACTTCGGAATACTTCGGAACACAGAGCTCTGCTTTAAAATGCCGTGTTGTGAAATTATAACCTGTAAAACAAAAAGTTAGATCGCAAGTATAGAGCGAGGAGGTATATCTTTCCATCGGTAAATCGAAAATAATATTTAATTACGATTTTATTTGTAAAAAACAATAATATTCTGTTCACTATGAAATTCCGAATATTAACAACATTATTGCAACAAGTTACAAAAAATATATATTTCCCAATGTGTACTCGCTTAATCAACGCAATTACCAAATCCGCTTACAATGTACTGCATGCGTTGCGTCCTCCACACTTCAACCATTGACGTTTCGTCCTTTGCCCTGATTGGCCGTGATGCACGGCGCATGTTTATCGACAGTGAGTATAATCAGTAGCAAGCTCTCGATTTAAGTGTGTGTAATTTATTTGTGTGCGTAATTCGTATACGTAACGGGCCTCTTGCTTGTAGTGAAGCTAAAAAATGGGAGACAAGCGGCGACACGCGTTCTCATAAAAATCAGGAACTATTTCCTTTCTAACCTCTTTTATCGGTTCTGTGATCTCAACTGATAAGCAACAGTTGACAAATATTGTTAATGAACAAGAAGTTCCATATAAATAGGTTAATATTTATTTTTATTCTATTTCCATTGTAATTTATGGTTGATGTGTGGCAGTTTGATTATTTGTGTGGCCTACCCAAATGTCCATACTTTGGTATTGTTCGTCAGATCGTTGAGCTCCTTAAGTTCGAAGTTGAGCTATACGATTACTGACAAATGCTTGCACTGTCTGGACATGGGTCGCTCAAATCTGCGTGCTCCTTTCCTCAAAAGACACAAAAGACATGAAACCTTCATGCTTCTCATATGGTTTGATAAATACGAATTTTATGGACTTTAAAAGAGACGTTGACCTCTGAGTTTGTTTCGGTGTTTCTTCTCAGACTAGTCAGTTAGGAAACACCGACCTCATCTAGCTTAACTTAAATCACAAAAAACAAATGATGTGTAAAAGTGTTATTTATAACCAATTTACAACAAATATTTCATTTCAATATACCTATGTGTTGCAGTTTGTCAGAAGTAACTTTTTTTTTTTTTTTTGCGGTGGGAAAGTCATCAAATGACTTCTTCCGCTCTGGGTCAAGCGGAAGGGTGTGTCAGATTTCTACTGACTAAAAACCCACCCTGTTCCTTCGGCTGCCCTAAATTTCCGGGGCCGCGGTAACTCGGTAGAACTTTCCCGCAAACCCCGGCAGGCAATGGCCCTATGAGGCCCCGTCACTGGTGTTGACAGCTCTTTGAGGCGCGCGTGGAACACGACGCGCCGCCGACCCGGGCCTGGTCCTTACCGAACGGTGAGCGACCCTTGCTCACCGTCCGCAGGCCCGCGCCTACGGTGGCCGGAAATCGGCTCGTGATCCCCGACGCCCGGGGCGTCTCCCGCGGCGGCTGGGGTGCGAGGAAGAGAGTTGCCTCTCCCTCGCGCGTTCGGCCTCCTCCTTCGCTAGCATGACTGCTTCGCAGAAGGAGGCGACCGCATCCCATTCCCTCTCGCTCCGCACCATATTCTGAACCAGAGCAGGGCGCGAGAGATCGCCGCCGCCGACCGCCTCTACGAGGACACGGCGGTGCTCCGCCCAAGCAGGGCACACCTCCACCGTATGCTCCACCGTGTCCTCCAGGTGGTCCTCACAATGACGACACCCGGGCGTGTCCTCCCGCTGAATCCGAAACAGGTACCTCCCGAAACAGCCATGTCCGGTCAGCACCTGCGTCAAGCGGAAGGTGAGGACGCCGTGGCCTCTCTCCAGCCACTCCTCAAAGAGGGGACTTATCGCCGCGATTGCGGCGTGCCCAGCCTTCGGTTGCGACAGCCGCACTTTCCATGCTGCCGTGAGATCGCGCCGGAGTTCTATCCGCTGAGCCGCGACTTGCCGCGGTAGCGGAGTTTCACCCCGGCTTAGCACCTCTGCGCGCCAATTATGCACGCGCGCGAGGGCTACCGCCTCCAGATCCCACGGCAGCAATCCGGCAAGGAGGTTCGCCGCCTCCCCAGAGATCGTGCGGTATCCCCGGATCATCCGGATAGCCATGACCCTCTGAGACGCGCCCAGCCGGCTAGCTGGTCGCCGCTGCAAATTCAGCGCCCACACAGGGGCCCCATAGAGGGCCATGGACCGCACGATCTCCGCATAGAGCCTCCGGCAGGAGGCGTTTGGCCCCCCTAGATTGGGTAGGAGCCGCTTGAGTGCAGCCCCCGCCCGGTCCAGTCTTGGAGCCAAACGTCGGAAATGCTCGACGAAGTTCCACCGGCTGTCGAGGACGAGTCCCAGGTACTTCATCGTCGTCTCGACGCCGATGCAAACCCCTCCCACCGTTATCTGGGAACCCGAAGGTGGTGCGTTCCGACGGCCATGGAAACACATGGCCTCGGACTTGTGCAGGGCCACCTCGAGTCCCAGTTGCCGGATCCTTTCTATGACTGTCGCAACCCCTCGCATCGCCAGTTCGGCCGCCGCCTCGTGCGACCCCCCATGTGCCAGGACCAGCGTGTCGTCAGCGTAGCAAACTACACTGACGCCTGTAGGGAGGTCGGCGCGCAACACCCAGTCGTAACCGATGTCCCACAGGGGTGGCCCCAGAACCGATCCCTGTGGGACACCGCACGACATCTCTCGCCGATTCCACTCTCCCTGGTGACCAGGGTAGATGACGGCTCTGTCCGTCAGGTAGGCCTCGACCACACGACAGAGGTTGGTCGGCATCCGGTGATACCGGAGTGCCTCCCGTATGCAACTCCAGGGCAGGGTGTTGAAGGCATTGGCGATGTCGAGAGACACCGCCAAGACGACCCCACCCCGGGACACCGCAGCCTCTTTCGAGAGAGCCCTCACACGCATGATGGCATCCACCGTAGAGCGCCCCTTGCGAAAACCGAATTGGCTATCCGCAAGATCCGGCCCCACCCTCTCCAGATGCCCGACGAGGCGGTTTGCAATAATTCTTTCAAAGATTTTGCCCACCTCGTCGAGCAGCACAATAGGCCGGTATGCGGACGGAGTGTCCGCAGGGTGCCCCGGTTTCTTGATGAGGACCAGTTTTCCCGTCTTCCAACGAAGCGGGAACTGGCCCCTCTCCAAACATGCGTTGAAGAGCCCTAACAGTCGAGGCCCGAGAGCCTCCGAGGCCAGGACCCAGGCTTTGCCAGGTAAGCCGTCGGGTCCCGGGGCGGTATTCTTGGCATTCAGCCTACGTACCGCCACTCTCAGGTCTACCTCGGTCACCTCTGGAACGTTGTCGTCGTCGTCACTGTGGCCCGCGTCGGACACCGCAGGTGGCGGAGCCATGGGTGGGGGAGTATGCCCACCTCACGTCCTCTACTACCTGGGGCCGGAGACTCTGTGTCAGCGGGGGAGCCCAGGTGCGGAGTTTGTCCCGCACCATTTTATACGGACGTCCCCACGGATCCCGATTAAGAGTCTCCAGCATCTCCTTGCGGGCCAGATCTTTGGCCCGCCGGATCTCCACTTTGAGGACGGTCTTCGCTGCCCTATACCCCTCGTACAGCTCCGCCTCTCTGGCCTCCGCATTTTCAGGCCGGATGCGGAGCCTGCGGTGTCTGGTGTACCGGCGTCGCGCCACGACGCAAGCTTTGCGAAGTAAAGCTAGCTCCTGCGACCACCAGTACACCTGGCGCCGGGCACGTCCTGGCCGGACCCGAGGCATTGCCATGTCACATATTTCGGACATGGCCTCCTGGAACCATTCCGCCTCATTGTTGATGTCGGCAGGCCTGTCCGGTGATGCCACCCAGGCCTGTACAATTGAGGCTTCCAGGAGAAGCTCCCAGTCCAGCTGCCTCAGCGCCCACCGCCGGCCACTCAGGGCCTGTCTGACCGGCGTGTCTGGGGTCTGGGCGGAGACGTCGAACCGGATATACCGGTGATCCGAATAGGTCTCCACCCCCTCCATGACTTGCCAGTCAACGACACGTGGCGACAGAGCAGGGCTGGCGAATGAAATATCCACCACTGACTCACCCTGCATCCGCACGCACGTGGGGACAGAACCCCGGTTCAGGATGACTAGGCCTGTCTCCAGCGCCCAGTCCTCTACCATCCTGCCCCGTGTGTCCGTATACCGGGAACCCCAAACCAAATTCTTGGCGTTGAAGTCCCCGAGGACAAGCACAGGAAGGGTACGGAACCCGGCGACAACGACACTCAGCTCCATGAGGGAGTTGTGGAATTCGGCGAGAGTTCGGTTCGGAGAGAAATACACTCCCACCACGGCAATCTCCCCGAACCGGGCTGCCACGCAACCCCGGCCTCTTCTGACACTCTCGAGGGATGGGGTACCGGCGGCGGCCGATGAAATTATGACCACCGAGCCGCTAAGGTCCTCCACCCAGTCATCCCTGGGCGGGACAAAGTACGGCTCGGCGATCACGGCGACATTGATCGACCACTGCACCATGCTTTGAAGCAAAAGATCCTGGGCGGCGGCGCAGTGGTTGATATTCGCCTGGAGGAGGCGGAACGGAGCCGTTATTGATAGTCTATTTCAGCCCCCTCCCCTGAGCCCTCGGACGGGCCCACCGCATCATGTGCGGCGTCGACAGCAACGGCGGCAGCGGCGGCTAATGGAGCGGCAGCTGCAGTGGAGACGGCAGTGGCGGTGCGCTTGCGTGGCCTTGGCTGGGGGAGCGCAGGCTGTGCTCCCAACCCGGTGTTCGGCTGGCTTGCCGGCCGCCGCACATATTGAGCAGTGCGGGCAGTGCGGCGCGGCATTGCACGAGCCAGCCTTATGTCCGTGCTGACCGCAGCGGAAGCAAAGGCAGCTGCAGTCAACCTCCGAGGTGCGATGGATTCCCACGTGCTTACCCACTTGGCAACGGAAGCACGTCAGAGGTCTGGGTTCCAGCAGTTTGACCTGCGCAGATACCCAGCCCACCAGGAGTCTTCGGCCCTCGTTGAGTTTTTTGGCCGTCGCCACAGGGCAGCTTATCAAAAGGGTTCGCATGCCCGTGTGATCAGGGCGTAGAGTGCCTGCCCGAACTTGCTCGGTAGAGCACACCCCTGCCCTAACGACGGCGGCCACCACTTCCTCCTCCGTAACGGAGTCGTCCAGGCCCGTAATGCGCATGTCTGCAGACTTGGTAGGCCTGGACACTCGAGCCTCGTCCGCGTTTAAAGACGCCCTGAGCTTTTCAGCTAGGGCGTCAGCGGTAGGGCCGCTAGCGGCACCGGGAATCTCTAACATCCGGGCCCCCGTTGCAGTGATATGGAGCCGGACGCCCTCAGTGATGCCGAACTCCTGGAGGTCCACCGCTTTCTTTACTTTCGCAAGCACGTCGCGATACTGCACGCCCTTTGTGGCTGCCTCCGGCTGCAGTGTGATAACTACAGCTGCCGTTTTTGGGGCGCGCAGCCTAGCCGCGACGTTGCGCTCCTTCCGTCGCTGCCGTTTCTTAGCCGCCCTAGCTGCCTTGCCCACCTTTTTCTTCTCCCCAGCTACTTGCCATTCGGCGTTGTCTGCAGGAGAATCCGCAGGGTTAGGCGGGGGCGGCTTATTTGCTACCTTTGTCACCTTAGCCGGGGGCATCTTCGCCTGTGGCGACTTCGCTGGGAGCGCCTTCACCGGGGGCGTCTTCACCGGAGGCGGTTTTTCTGGACGCGCCTTCGCTGGGGGCGCCCTTGCCATGGGCACCTTTGCCGGGGGCACGTTTGTCGAAGGCGCACTAGCCATCGTCGGCACAGCCGGCCCAGCCGCAACCGCCGCAGCAGCCGCGTATGTGCCTTTTTGCGCCAATGCCGGCTTGCTCACCGCTAGCGGGGGGCGCAGAACAATGCCTTCCAGTACGGAGAACCTTGACTGGAAGGCAGCCAGCTCCTTCCAGATCGATTGGAGAACCTCCACTGATGTAAGCTGCTCTTGCCCCTCTTTGGGCGTCTGTGTGCCTCTAATTCGGCACAGAGTCTCTCGTTCTCCTTTTGGAGAGACTCCGTGGCCCCTGCCAGTCGGGCAACCTCTTCCCGCAACTTTGTCACTTCGTCCGAAGCCGGTGGGGTCGAAGCAAAGCCGGAGGCCTTTGCTGCCGCCAGTATGGAGGCCGTGGCCTCTGATATAGCCCTGTTTTTAGAAGACTTCAGCTTCTTCAGGGCCACCTTCTTAAACGCCGCGGTCACGGCCTCCTCCAGCTTACCGAGCGCTCCCTTCTCGGGGTTGGCTTCCTCCAGCTCGCCAATCGAAGAGGTCTCGGAGACGACTACTCTTTGGCTTGTCTCAGCCTGCTCAGCCGCCTTCTGAATTGCGAGCCCTCTTCCTCTGCTTTTGTCTTCTCGGCCCTTACCCCGCTTGCTTGTTGGGTTTTTCGAGCCGAGACCAAATCGTCCTCACCCGAGGATGGCTCCTGGCCTTCCTCCTGACGTGGGCGCTTGCGGAAGAACTTACTGTTCTCCGCTCGCCCCTTCAGCCTGTCGCGCCCGGAGCCCTCAGAGCTCCTCACGCTCAACGTCTCAGATGCGGAGTCGGAATCCGACCCCACATCCCTCCTCTCTTCGTCTGTGTTTTTTTTGTGTAAAGAATCCATATTTATTCCCACGAGTATTTAAAATTTCCAACCAACCAACCAATATTTATGTGGTTCGCACTAATGACTCCCCCTTAACCCCCCCCCCCCCCTGTAGCTACCCATGAGCCAAGCTACCAACCTCCCTCGCCATGCGCCGCTGCTTGGAGGTTTGGGGTAATTTTTTATAGAGGTTTTCTTCCTCGCGATCCGGGCAATTAAGCCAAGACCCTCGTCTCCCGTCAAAAGTCACGAGACATGACCGCGACAATCAACGGGGCTACGAGACTAGCAGTGGCAGAAGCAGAGCTTCTGCCTGCTCGGCGGCAGGGTTAGTGCACGTCGAGCCCGCTCTACCTCCAACGCTGAGCCCCTCTGCTGCACAGAGGGACACGCGTAAGAGGGATCCTCCTTCTTTGGCCGCCTCTGGGCCCCTCCAGACAGAATATTAGCATACGGACAACAAGACCCATTAGGTAGATGATTCCTAAGAAGGAGTTGTTGCCCGTATCCCAGGGTGCACCGGCCCGGAAAACTGGTCTTCCTCCCGGACGTGTCCGCAAAGGAACTCCAGCTCTCGGGCACACGGGGAGGTTTTCTGTCCAGCACCCCTGTCAGAAGTACCTACTTTTAACTAAGAAAATCAGTCAAAAGTAGTTTTAACCGTATGCTTTTGACTGAAATAACAGTTAAAAGTAGTTTTTCCAATGGAGCTGGTTAAAAGTAGTTTCGATAAAAAAATGCCATGTTTTTGCCTGGTAATATCAGTCAAAACGAATTAAATATGACTTTCACTGGAGAATGAATCCTTTCCTGTATGGAGTATTGAAGTCACTTGTGGGATGGCTCAGCCAAATACCAGCTAGCTGCACTTGACTCGATCGAACGCAGAGCTAAAAGGCACATAGGTGACGAGGTTCTGGGAGGCAAGCTTCACAGTCTGGCTCACCGGCGAAACGTTGCTTGCCTGTCTAACTTCTACAGATTATACTTCGGAGAGTGTACGCAGGAGCTCCAGGACCTAATCCCTTCATCCCCTTTTTACTACCAGTCTACCAGACGTACCGCAGGATACCATCCACACTTGGTCGATATACCGTCTTGTCATACTAAGCGCTTTTCTTCAACATTTATTGTGTGCACAGCCAAGGTGTGGCTTTATGGCAAAGTATAGGTTTTATTTTTCGTTGGAAATAATCATCAAATGATTTCTCCCGCTCCGGGTGGAGCGTAAGGGAGTGTCAGACTTCTAATGACTAATAACCCACTCTGTTCCTTCATTTGGCCTTACGTTGCGGGGCTGCATATCTCGTTGGAACATTCCTACAATCCCGGCAAGGCAGCATGTAGGCTACTTACAAGTTTTTGTCTTGGAAATAGTCATAATCATCTCATGCGAACGAAGTCGGGGGCAAAGCTATATATAAACCACAACTGTTTCATCTCCAATTCATCCCTATTATAATAGCTAATAAAGATACATCTATTAACGATTACTCTTCTGTCTTTCCCGTTAAGGAAAACGATGGCTAAATAAGTGCCTATTTATCTTTTTGACAAATACACAGGATCTGGGTCAAGCCTGGACTAATACCGGCGGTTATTTATCGTGCCACTGTGAAGGGAGATATAAGTATTGCAGGAATTATTGTGGGAGGGGGGAAATATTACTCAATGAATCATTATGCTCCGAAGTGAGTGGAAGTGTCTAATTTAGTTTCATTTTGGGAGTAAATCTCATGTATTGGAAGATACTTCTCGTTTCACGTACCATAATATCTAAAACGACAATCCCTGGTTATTGTAAGCCAAAGTGATGACTACTATAAAGTGACGACTAACAGGATTATTATATTTATTTATTTATTATACAACGTGTAATTTAAAGGGTATATACATACCAAGGGCACGGCTTCTTTGGATGATAACAAACGATATGGCAAGGGTTTTCTAATCCTATGTTTACATGTGTTACCGAATTTTTCAAATTAAGAAGAACGAAGAGAATTATCGTTTTATTGGCAAGTTACATGGAAAGTGATGACCCTCATAGTGCTGTGACACGTTTGTTATTACTGGTATTCAAGAAACATAATATGAAACCAATAATTTGGGGTCAATTCTGTGAGTCACTTATTTT